>CM055122.1:278016609-278309109 GCA_029206835.1 Rana muscosa | reverse complement strand
GTCAAAAGTGTCCGAAGTGTCCGCCATAATGTCACAGTCACGATAAAAATCGCTGATTGCCGCCATTACTAGTAAAAAAAACAAAAATTTATAAAAATGCCATAAAACTACCCCCTATTTTGTAAACGCTATAACTTTTGCGCAAACCAATCAATAAACGCTTATTGCAATTTTTTTTACCAAAAATTTGTGGAAAAACACGTATCGGCCTAAACTGAGGAAAAAAAATGTTTTTTTTATATATTTTTGGGGATATTTATTATAGCAAAAAGTAAAAAATATTGCATTTTTTTCAAAATTGTCGCTCTATTTTTGTTTATAGCGCAAAAAATAAAAACCGCAGAGGTGATCAAATACCATCAAAAGAAAGCTCTGTTTGTGGGAAAAAAAGGACGCCAATTTTGTTTGGGAGCCACGTCGCAAGACCGCGCAATTGTCAGTTAAAGCGACGCAGTGCCGAATCGCAAAAAGGGGCCTGGTCCTTATGCTGCATATTGGTCCGGGGCTTAAGTGGTTAAAGTATACTTGAGTGGAGAGGGATTAGAACACCTGTCAGGTTTTTATTGCCGTCAGTGCAAAAGAGGGAGATTCCCCCTCTCAATTTCCCCTGGTGACCGTTAACATTGAAAGTGGACAAAAAACAAACAAATTTGACTGGTCAGCAAAACAGAAATGAAGGGGCATGGGTAGTTCTGGTGACCCTGGTGACAACCAGGGATTTCCCCCACTTTGGAGGGATTTTCTCTCACTTCCTGTTTTGCCTATGGGACAGGAAGTTAAGGGAAATCTCCCTTAAGGGACACATGGAAAAAAAACTAAACCTGACAGAAGTTATAACCCTCCCCTACCCAAAAATGAAAATAAACAAATAAACGCTTTGTCTCAGTTTTGTTTGCTTAAAATGGCCA
Organism: Rana muscosa; assembly: GCA_029206835.1. Taxonomy (NCBI): domain Eukaryota; kingdom Metazoa; phylum Chordata; class Amphibia; order Anura; family Ranidae; genus Rana; species Rana muscosa. The sequence goes on along the minus strand of CM055122.1, from coordinate 278,308,201 downwards.
AGCCAAGCTTGAGCGGAATTCCGTCGAAAAAAAACATCCAAGGTTTTTCCGACGGAAAATCCGATCGTGTGTATGTTGCATAAGTGTATTACAGACATACCTGGAAACTTGCTTGAAATTGCCTGGCAATGGCGAAATTTCGTTCTGGTTGCTTGGACATTGCCGGAATCATTTACATCTTTGGTATACTGATTTTGAAGATGTAAACAATGTGTCCTCATTGCGAGATGTTTTACTTTTTTTTTTTTTCACATCCTATCCTGAGGATACCTTGAATTTAGAATTTAAATGACATTTTTTTTTCATTATTATTATTATACAGGATTTATATAGCGCCAACTGTTTGCACAGTGCTTTACAATATAACGGTAGACAGTACATTACAATACAGTTCAATACAGAAAGAATAGGAGGGTCCTTCCTGTTCATGATGCTTACAATCCAAAGGGAGGGGGAGGTGCTTTAGAAAAGGTCATAGCTGCAGGGGATGATCTGATGTTGGTGGCCAAAGTACAGTTTTTTGGTGGAGGTGGGCTAGGCTTCCATGAATAAATGAGTTTTTAAGGACTGCCTAAAAGCGGACAGGGTAGGAGCTAACCGACATACTAGGGTAGGGTGATCAAGAGAATGAAAGAGGTTCTGAAAAAGTCCTGAAGGTGAGCATGGGAGGACAAGACAAGGAAACTAAAGAGCAAGATGTTTTGGGAGAAGCAGAGTTGACAGTTTTGGCAATATCTCAAGATGAGGTTGGTAATGTAGATGGGGGGATTGTTATGGGTGGCTTTGTATGTAGTGGTTGGTATTCTGAATGTTACCGGGCTAATGGAAGCCAGTGAAGGGACTGGCAGAAAGGGCCAACAGCCATGGATTAGTTAGCAAGGTATATAAGTTTTTTTATATTGTAGATCATATATTTCTATATCAAATCCTGAAGAAGACCTTAAAGTGGTTGTAAACCCACTTTTGCAACTTGCACCTACAGGTAAGCCTAGATTAAGGCTTACCTGTAGGTGCAAGAAATATCTCCTAAACTTACACGGTTTAGGAGATATTTGCTAAAAATGACATGCATCCATGTCTACGGCGATAGGGTTAATCCCATTCACAAATCCGGCTGAGTCCCAGCAATGCTTCGGCTTAGCCGGATTTGACGGCTCCCGTGCGCAGTCACGTCTTCGCCGCTCCGGCCAATCACAGCGCCGGAGCGGCGCTGTGATTGGCTGGAGCGGCGATACCCGGAAGTAACCTTCCGGATCGCCGCAGTGATGGCTGCGGCTGAAGAGGGAGATGAGGACGGCTTCGGGGGCCCCGATCTAAGGTAAGTGATGCATAATGAGCTATTATGGTAGTCATATTAGCTCATTATGGCTTTCTCTTACAGGTGGTTTTAAAAAATAAATAAAATTTTTAGGGGTTTACAACCACTTTAAAGGGGTTGTAAACCTACGTGTTTTTTCACCTTAATGCATCTATGCATTAAGGTGAAAAAACACCTTGCAGTGTCCGGCCCCCCAGCTCCCCCCGTTTTACTTACTTGAGCCCCGAATTTCCTTGGGCACTTTCCCGCGTCGCTCTCTCCATGGGTTCTCGGCTCTTCATTGGATAGATTGATAGCAGCGCAGCCATTGGCTCCCTGGGCACCGAGTCTATGACAAGGTAACCCCCTCGGGAGAGAGCTTCCCAGAGGGGGTTATCTAATGCGGGGAGGAGCCGCCGTGGGACCCCAGAACAGCTGGATCGGGGCCACTTTGTGCAAAACGAACTGCACAGTGGAGGTAAGTATGACACGTTTGTTGTTATTTAAAAAAAAAAAACACAATTTCACTATCACTTTAAGGAAAAAATAAGAAAATATAAATGAATAGCCTATGGCCATTAGAACAAACCTGTACATTAAGAATTGTGAGGGGCGGTAAAACACCCAAAATATGCCTTTTTTGCAGCTGATCTGTTATTGTTGGTTGTGGAGCCGGTGGTAACCCTGCCTAACCTGTTTACACTATTATCCAATTTTGGGTCTGTTTCTGACCGGACGGTGAATTTTGCCAAATCTGAGGTGTTTAATATTAATCTCTCCTGACCGCTTCTGCCAACTATTAAAGCCTCCTTTTAATTTAAATGGAGGGTTCACTTGCTTCCATATTTGTGTGTGAAACTTACTTCTGATGTTTCTCAGCTCCACTGAGCCAACTATAAATCTTTATTCATTTCAGTGGAAACAGAGTTAAAGCATTGGCAGACATGCGCCCTCTCCTGGATGGGTAGAATAGCAGCTCTCAAGATGACGGTCCTTCCTAGGATATTGTACTATTTTCAGTTCCTACTATATACTATACAGTATATGGGGAACTTGCTCAAGAGCTCAGTGATTCTGGATTAGAATGTTTAACCTTATCTACTCTGTGACTGGGGTCAACATAATCAAAAATGTTAAAATAGCATTGTCCTCTAAGTTTCTCCCAAACATCTAGGTACCCTCATTTTTTTTTATATTCTCCTGCCTGCAAAAATGACCATAACCAATAAAATCTCCAATAAAATATCATGGATCATGCGCCATGAAAAATTGGTGAGCATCTTGAAAGACAAGCAGGCTCAATTTGATAGGGTAGGGAATGCCTGTATTGAATTCCTGCAGTCACCAAAATAGTTAGAGACCTGAGGGAGCCAGACGGGGATGGGACAGGGGCACTGCTAGCTTTTATTCTGTTTTTCTTTAGCTCTTTTATCTATCCCCTCTTTTTTCCTTTTTTTCTTCTCCTCCCCATTTCTTTTCCTTCTTTTCTGTAAGGTTCATAACCATAACCAGATGGTTAAATCACTGGCGTAGCGTGGGGGGCAGGGGGGCCGTGGCCCCGGGCGCAACATTGGGGGGGGGCGAAATTCCGCACCAGTTGGTGTCACTTTGCCTCAATTCCCTGCACTGTGTCCCCTGCGATCCGCCGCCATATTGCGGCAGCTAGCGCCCTGTGATTGGGCGAGCGTGGTCATGTGCTGCTGCGGGGCTGGCCAGTCCTTGAACACGGTCGGCGCATGCGCAAAGGCTGCTCCTGGAGTCCCGCCCGCTCTTCTGTAAGCCGCCGCCGCCGCCACCATCTTCTCCTCCACCCTTCCTTCTGACCGCGCCGGATCTGGAAGTTGGACTTCATCTGGGAATCAACCATGTGGCAGACAGCAGACTGTATTCAACAAAAACAGGTGAGTGCGTGAGCCGTCTCAGATGGGAGAAGCCGCCAGTCAGTGAGCAGTTGGGGAGAGTCACACGCCACCGCACTGCCATTCCACATCCACATGTTAATCCCAGCCAGCCCCCCCAGGGACATGCATGCTGAGTTACATAGAAGTGTAGTGGTCACAGTGTAGTATAGTGTACACTATACAGTATAGGGGTCAGTGTAGAGTGTACAGTATAGGGGTCAGTGTAGAGTGTACAGTATAGGGGTCAGTGTAGAGTGTACAGTATAGGGGTCAGTGTAGAGTGTACAGTATAGGGGTTAGTGTAGTGTGTACAGTATAGGGGTCAGTGTAGTGTACAGTATAGGGGTCAGTGTAGAGTGTACAGTATAGGAGTCAGTGTAGAGTGTACAGTATAGGGGTCAGTGTAGAGTGCACAGTATAGGGGTCAGTGTAGAGTGTACAGTATAGGGGTCAGTGTAGTGTGTACAGTATAGGGGTCAGTGTAGTATAGTGTACAGTATAGGGGTCAGTGTAGAGTGTACAGTATAGGGGTCAGTGTAGTGTGTACAGTATAGGGGTCAGTGTAGTGTAGTGTGTACAGTATAGGGGTCAGTGTAGTGTGTACAGTATAGGGGTCAGTGTAGTGTGTACAGTATAGGGGTCAGTGTAGTATAGTGTACAGTATAGGGGTCAGTGTAGTGTGTACAGTATAGGGGTCAGTGTAGAGTGTACAGTATAGGGGTCAGTGTAGTATAGTGTACAGTATAGGGGTCAGTGTAGTATAGTGTACAGTATAGGGGTCAGTGTAGTATAGTGTACAGTATAGGGGTCAGTGTAGAGTGTACAGTATAGGGGTCAGTGTAGTATAGTGTACAGTATAGGGGTCAGTGTAGTATAGTGTACAGTCTAGGGGTCAGTGTAGTGTGTACAGTATAGGGGTCAGTGTAGAGTGTACAGTATAGGAGTCAGTGTAGTATAGTGTACAGTATAGGGGTCAGTGTAGTGTGTACAATATAGGGGTCAGTGTAGAGTGTACAATATAGGGGTCAGTGTAGAGTGTACAGTATAGGGCTCAGTTTAGTATAGTGTACAGTATAGGGCTCAGTGTAGTGTAGTGTACAGTATAGGGGTCAGTGTAGTGTGTACAGTATAGGGGTCAGTGTAGAGTGTACAGTATAGGGGTCAGTGTAGAGTGTACAGCATAGGGGTCAGTGTAGAGTGTACAGTATAGGGGTCAGTGTAGAGTGTACAGTATAGGGGTCAGTTTAGTATAGTGTACAGTATAGGGGTCAGTGTAGTATAGTGTACAGTATAGGAGTCGGTATAGGGGTCAGTGTAGTATAGTGTACGGTATAGGGGTCAGTGTAGTATAGTGTACAGTATAGGGGTCAGTGTAGTATAGTGTACAGTATAGGGGTCAGTGTAGTATAGTGTACAGTATAGGGGTCAGTGTAGTATAGTGTACAGTATAGGGGTCAGTGTAGTATAGTGTACAGTATAGGGGTCAGTGTAGTATAGTGTACAGTGTAGTATAGGGGTCAGTGTAGTATACAGTATAGGGGTCAGTGTAGTATAGTGTACAGTATAGGGGTCAGTGTAGTATACAGTATAGTGGTCAGTGTAGAATAGTGTTCAGTGTAGTGGTCAGTGTAGTATAGTGGTCAGTGTAGTTCTCAGTGTAGTATAGTGGTCAGTGTAGTGGACAGTATAGTGGTCAGTGTAGTGGTCAGTGTAGTATAGTGGTCAGTGTAGTTCTCAGTGTAGTATAGTGGTCAGTGTAGTGGACAGTATAGTGGTCAGTGTAGTTCTCAGTGTAGTGCAGTGGTCAGTGTAGTTCTCAGTGTAGTGCAGTGGTCAGTATAGTATAGTGGTCAGTATAGTATAGTGGTCAGTGTAGTGTAATGGTCAGTAAAGGAATCGGGTAGGTCAGTGTTGGAATCAGGTAGGTCAGTACTCTTGTATTTGAAGGGACTCAGGGAGTGCTAAAAGTCCGAAGGTTAGGGGGGGGGGGGGGGGCGCAAATTTCTTGCCTTGCCCCGGGTGCTGACAACCCACGCTACGCCACTGGGTTAAATGGATTCTCAATGTGATTATCCATTAATGAGCGTTCCTGTTATTGTGACGCAAGTTGAGCCTACATTTCCCCCTATGGATACATTTGGTCTTCTACACCCCTCCAGGGGCTGTAGGCCTGCTAGTTGTTCCTTTTACTTACCTGTAATGGACGGTGTTCCTTTTCCCTATAGATATTATTTGAGGGTTGTCCTGACTTCTGACCCCTTGGTTCCCCTCCCCTTCCCCCCACTCATCCTTTTTTTCCACTCTCCCTTCCTCGTTACCCTTCCTTCATTTGCATATATACAACAATCTGTGATGCCTAATTTGAAAGATCCAAGATTTATTGGTATTTTAAGGAAATAATTCCGGACAGCTGCACTTCCAAAAATCCTTTTATTGAAGCTTCATATGACAAGTGGTTGACAGATGGAGCAGGGGACAAAGAGGTAGACATGTTTTGCGCAAATGTTAGCGCTTAGTCATTAGGTAATGACTAAGCGCTAACATTTGCGCAAAATGCGTCTACCTCTTTGTCCCCTGCTCCATCTGTTAACCACTTGTCATCTCACCTGCTACACCGAGGAGCACCCCATAATGCACTGCAAGATCGCAGTGCATTAAGGTCTGCTGATTGGCCAAAGCATGTACCTGACCTGTATGCTTTGGCCAATCACAGCGTGATGTGCTGTGAGAGCCATGATTGGCCAAACAACATACTGAAAGAGCAATAATACGTTTGTGCAACCTTATGAAGCAATGCTGTGCCCAGCAAAATCCACCGTAGAGGGAGAACCAATGTGTGCAGAGCCAGATGGAGGGTCAGGTGCTTCATACCAAAGCTCCTGTGGTGGATGGCAAGATGGCCATGGAAGGAAGAGGAGCCGAGGGGTAGCCGGAAAAAAACACTGACAGGAACAAGCTTTATTCAGCGCATTCGGTAACATACTGTATACAGTATACATACAGTATACCGCACTGAGCCAATCACGGCGAGCGATGTATTCTATTAATGAATACAAAGCCTGCACGGATTGGCTTGGAGAGTCAGAGAGGCGCGGGCTGATGATGTTACAACCTCTGCCAATCCGAGCAGGCTTTGTATTCAATAATAGAATACATCGCTCGCTGTGATTGGTAGAGGTTGGAACATCATCAGCCCGCGCCTCTCTGACTCTCCAAGCCAATCCACATTGTATTCTTTATTAGAATACATCGCTCGCCCTGATTGGCTCAGCACGATATACTGTATGTATACAGTATTACCGCGCATCCACTGGGCTAACATCAAGCGGGCGGCATTTAATACCGGCGTATAAGACCCCCGATTTTTGAGGGATATTTTTAAATATAAAAGGTCGTCTTATACGCCGGAAAATACGGTAGTCAGTGTAGTACATATAACACACATAATACAGTTCATGTTATAAAGTGCAGTCCGTATAGTATATATAATACAGTTCAGAGTATATAGTGCAGTCAGTGTAGTATACAATATATAATACAGTTCAGAGTATATAGTGCAGCCTGTGTAGTATATAAAATACAGTTCAGAGTATATAGTGCAGTCAGTGTGGTATATATATATATTACAGTTCAGAGTGTATAGTGCAGTCAGTATAGTATATATAATACAGTTCAGAGTATATAGTGCATTTAGTGTAGTATAAATAATACAGTTCAGAGTATATTGTGCAGTCCGTGTAGTATATATAATACAGTTCACATTATAAAGTGCAGTCCGTGTAGTATATAATACAGTTCAGAGTATATAGTGTAGTCAGTGTAGTACATATAATATAGTAGAAAATATATAGTGCAGTCAGTGTAGTATATATAATACAGTTCAGAGTATATAGTGAAGTCCGTATAGAATATATAATACAGTTCACATTATAAACTGCAGTCCGTGTAGTATATATAATACAGTTCAGAGTATATAGTGCAGTCAGTGTAGTATACAGTATATAATACAGTTCAGAGTATATAGTGCAGTCCGTGTAGTATATATAATACAGTACAGAGTATATAGTGCAGTCAGTGTAGTATATATAATACAGTTCAGTGTATATAGTGCATTCAGTGTAGTATATATAATACAGTTCAGAGTATATAGTGCAGGCCATGTAGTATAAATAATACTGTTCAAGAGTATATAGTGCAGTCCGTGTAGTATATATAATACAGTTCAGAGTATATAGTGCAGTCAGTGAAGTATACAGTATATAATACAGTTCAAAGTATATAGTGCAGTCTGTGTAGTATATATAATACAGTTCAGAGTATATAGTGCAGTCAGTGTAGTATATATATTACAGTTCAGAGTATATAGTGCAGTCAGTGTAGTATATATATTACAGTTCAGAGTGTATAGTGCAGTCCGTGTAGTATATATAATACAGTTCAGAGTATATAGTGCAGGCCATGTCGTATAAATAATACAGTTCAGAGTATATAGTGCAGTCCACGTAGTATATATAATACAGCTCACATTATAAAGTGCAGTCTGTGTAGTATATATAATACAGTTCAGAGTATATAGTGCAGGCCATGTAGTATAAATAATACTGTTCAGAGTATATAGTGCAGTCCGTGCAGTATATATAATACAGTTCAGAGTATATAGTGCAGTCCTTGTAGTATATATATAATACAGTTCAGAGTATTTAGTACAGTCCGTGTAGTATATACAATACAGTTCAGAGTATATAGTGCAGTCATTTTAGTATATATAATACAGTGGAGAATATATAGTGCAGTCAGTGTAGTATATATAATACAGTGCAGGGTATATGATGCAGTGCAGAGTATATAATACAGTGTATTGAAGTGGTTAAAGGGGAACCCTATGGCAGAATTAGGAAATAAAATGGTATGGGGTCCCCCCCAAAAATCCATACCAGGCCTTTTGGGTCTGGTATAGATTTAAAGGGGAACTCCACGCCAAAATAAAAAAAAACAGCGTGGGATCCCCCCCAAAATCCATACCAGGCCCTTTGGGTCTAGCATAGATTTTAAGGGGAACTCCACACCCATTTTTTTTTATAATCCATACCAGACCCTTATCCGAGCATGCAGCCTGGCAGGCCAGGAAAGGGAGGAGATGAGCGAGCAGCCCCCTCCTGAGCTATACCAGGCCACTTGTCCTCAACATGGGGAGGGTGCTTTGGGGTGCACCTTGTCCCAATGTTGATTGGGACAAGGGCCTCTTCCCAACAACCCTGGCCGGTGTTTGTCGGGGTCTGCGGATGGGGAGCTAATCAGATCCTGGAAGCCCCCTTTAACAAGAGGGCCCCTAGATCCCGCCCCCCCTCCTATGTGAATGGGTATCGGGTACATTGTACCCCTAACCATTCACCATAAAAAGTGTCATAAAGTGAAAACCACAACAGGCAGTTTTTGACAATTCCTTTATTAAAAAGAAGAAAAAAGTGTCCCGTGATGTACATACATTGTCAATCACGCCGCTCAATGGACCTGAAATAAATAACATTTTTTAAAAGCTCTGCCTCCATGGGAGGCCTCCCGGCGACTGGTGTCTCTTGGCTTTGTCAGCTGTTATATAGGCAAGGGCGGGGCCACCCGGTGATGTAACCAAGTGACCAAGCCCCCTTCTGACGTCATGCGCTGCTTCTTCCTCTCACACTACAAATATGCTGTACAGAGACTACAAGAGGCCGATGGCAGATCAAATTCAGGTATTTACTCTGCTTACATTTCAAAAATACATTTAATGATGCATTAACATTTCCAGAGCCTTTTCTATCTCCTATAGTTCAGCTTTATATGGGCTCTCATTAGTTACTCACTATAAATCTTGTCTTGTTTTCTTTTTTTTAAATTCAAGAATCACTAACAATTCTGCTACTCTTTAAATGATAAAACAGCCACCACAATGTATACATGAATATTTATAGGCATGAATTTAACATATTATATGCAATAATTTAATGCACCCGATCATGAGCAGAATTTACTTATTCATAAGGTTATTCCTCATGGGCCCCCAATTAATTCTAATATGCCTATATGTTTTTTTCTTGACAAACCCTGTGACACGCCATACAGCTTAAACCTGTTGTTCTCCCCTTCTTTCTTTATTGAACAGAAGAAGCATATTAATAAGACCCTCAACCCCATCTTCTTTATATAGAAGAGCATTGGTGGCCACCAAGGAATTTGGGAAGAGCTCAGCTATAGGATACTGAACACAAAAAATGAAATATTAATATAACATAAAAGTGTAATAGTTCTTCAACATATGACAAAGTCTGTGTATTTAAGGTGGAACATTAGCCAAACCTCTAAAACACAGCCAAGAAGATGACTCCTGGTCCAGCCTTACTGCTTCCTGGGTCAGCCTCCTTGTAATTGGACAATAATGATGATGCTGATTCACTGTCCAAAGAAGGGTGGGTCTGCTTCTGGGTGCTGTGCAATTTTCTCTCTCTCTGTTTATTATGTATCATCTGAATTCTTGCCAAGGACCTTACTCCCCAACTAAATAATATCACCCTTTTAGCTAACCACCCTAACTGCACATCACACTGCTCTGCTGGGAGCATCGTCCTGAATGCTGCCTGCTAAGGTGGGACCCCCTTTCATCGCAAAGACTACATAATTTCCCTCAACATGAGGAGGGTGCTCTGGGGTGCCCCCCAAAGCACCTTGTTCCAATGTTGATTGGGACAAGGGCCTCTTCCCGACAACCCTGGCCGGTGTTGCTTCTAGCATCTGATGTATTTCTGTGGGCAGATTGTCAATTGACTTCTTCTGGCATAACCAGTTCCTTATTGTTGCAGCTCTCCTCATTCTTTGGCCTCATTAGACACATAGACATATTACCTCCCTTGGGTGCACTCTTGCTACAGTCTACTAAGCAACCCACATGCATAGTGCATAGTTGTTGCATCACATAGTGGAAAGAGAACTAGATTACACCTTGGCTGTCTACAGGTTATAGCTATCATCCATAATGCACCAACAAAGCCCCAACCTTAGCAGGCAAAGAGACTGCCCCTTTTCTTCAAACCTCTTATTGCCTGCTGGGTACTCAAGAGGTGGGATTGCTACTGCTTGCTTATGCTGAACCGGGGTGCCACCTTCATAAAACATGTGTGTGTTCCATAGCTCCCGTGATGGTTTTACTCACTTAAGCCCCGTACACACGATCGGATAACCTATGGATTTTCGTCCGATGGATTTGTCCATCGGAAATCCGATGAAACTGTTTTTCATCAGTCTTGGCCACACACCATCAGTCAAAAAACCGACCGTTCCAAATGCGAGGACGTAAAACACTCAGATGAGCCGAGAAAAATGAAGTTTAATGCTTCTGAGCATGCGTCGAATTGATTCTAAGTATGCGTGGGTTTTTTTAACCGATGGACTTGCCCATAGACGATCGGAAATTCCCATCGGTTTTTTATCCATGGGAAAATTTTAAAACAAGTTCTATTTTTTACAACCGATGGAAAAAAGACCGATGGGTACCATACACGATCGGTTGGTCTGATGAAAACCATCCATCGGACGGTTTTCATCAGTCAAACCGATCGTGTGTACGGGGCTTTAGGGTGCTGATTTGAGTATTGGAAACTGATTTCAATCCACAGTTGTCCAAAACCTGTTGTCCCAAATATTAAGGAACAAGTGTATTTTTCTATGCCTCTTGTCTTCCCTCACTATAATAGTTGGATAAAGTGTGTTGTGTCATTTATGTGGGTGTTCAATCTTCTAGTTCAAGGGAGAAAAGAACCAGAACCCAGATGGGTCAGTAGGAAAGAGGTCTTCGAAGTATGTGGCAAAGAACAGATAAAAAAACCTGTTTCGCCAGCAGCTCCTACGGATGCGCTACATAAATATACAAAATGCTTGCCTAAATCTGAGTTTAACCTGAGTCCCATGCCACACCTTCTAGAGAGTGGGAAGGTCTTTCTTAGGGGGCCCACGTCACTGCCTGGTGTTGTGGACTCTTCCAATTGGGTTCATTGGCATGGTCCTGAAAACTTCAGTGGTGGGGTGATAGAGTCATGATGAAAGAAAGCTACAGAACAGTTGATGCTGGGCTCCGACTGCAGAAGTAGATCACTGGTCTTCACCCACAAAAGAAGCCCCGTGGAGAGTCATGTGACAGCAGATTCAGGTATAAGGTGCTTAGAAAAGTTGGTTTAATTTCTTTTTTAAACGATTGATTAAGATAGATTAAAGTGGAGTGGATAAGGGAAGGGGAAGGTGTAAAACATTTACCCAAGGGAATTATTATTTGTCCTTATTGGGGAGATCCTTCCTCACTTGTTGGTGTGGTGACTACACAGTGAGTAAAATATTTTTCATTTGGGACAGCAAAAAAACCTGACAGAGGTTACCCTTCCCCACTCTCCAATAAACACGTATTATTGTCTATGCCCACATTGGAGAGATTGGCTCACTTTTTATCTTGGTGACTACTCATGAAGGAAGAATATCCCCAATGCCAACAGAAACTATAATAAAAATCTAACAGAGGTTCCAACCTTTCCTCATTCTATCTAAAACCAAAAATAAAAACTTTGGGCTGCAGTTGGGCTTTAGGTCCCCTTTACACCTGTGTGCTGCATTGCGGTTCATTAATGCATGCATGTTAATAATATTTTGCGTGTTTATTTGTGTTGCATTAAAGCAGCCTTTTCATTTTGAATGAGCTGTAAACACACCAAAAAAGTTGTACAGGGACCTTTTTTTTTTAACACAGTGCATCACAACATGGTTCTCATCTATGTGTTGTGGTGCGCTGAAACGCATGTGCATTGAGATGCATTTGCAGGGTGCTTTGGGCTGTCATGAGTGAATAGGAAACAAACTACAAAAGTCCGCACAACAGGTTAGAATACTCTTCCTGGCAGACCAGACCACATAGAACCACAAAGGATCAATTTTGCATCTTGAACCATCTATTGGGCTACTGTGGAAAATAACTGATTGGAACTGTGAAGATATGAAGAGATGCCTTGCTGCCCTCTTTAGTCCAGGGAAACCAAAGCTAGAACACAAACAAAAGAATGTACCCCAGTTTAGTGCATTGCTGTGTTATGATACAGACATAAATAAACACAGTGCTGCAGAACAAAAGTCCATAGAGTGAGACGCGTTTCGAGGCTCATGCTCTCTTCCTCAAAGCTTTTCTTCAATACAGCGCATCAACGTTTGGGTGTTCTTCTCGTCTGTCTTTTGTGGTGTGCTGAAACACATGTGCATTGAAATGCATTTGCAAGGTGCTTTGGGCTGCCATGAATGAATAGTACCGCAGTGCAGGGAAAACTCAAATGGGCATCATCATCATACCTGGGCATTTCATGGATTTTGGCTGGATCCCCTGGCTAATAAGTGAGATTGCCAGAGCTTCAGTTTAGCACCTCTAATCTTCAGCTCTGCAATCAGCCCTGGAAGCTCCCAACCAATATAGAATAGTGTGCAGCCACTTAGCTTTATTCAATTGGCAGAGCAAAGCCTGCTCACTACACTGGGAAGAAGGATGTTGCTGCATCTCCCAGCTTCTTTATGGAGAAAAGACGGAGCTTGGCTTGAAATTAAGCCAGGGGGTGGGGTCTCTGCCTTTCCTGGCAAGTAGAGGGGACTACAAGTTGCTACTGCCCTATTGTCTAGGGCAGTGGTTCTCAACCTTACTAGTGCGGTGACCCCTTGATAAAATTTCCCAAGTTGTGGGGACCCCTAACAGTAAAATTATTTTCATAGAGTGGGTTATCAGCACCCAAGGCAAGACAAGTAATTTGCGGCCCTAACCCACTGACATTTACTGCTCCCCGAGTCTCTTCCACTCGTACAGTATTGAACCCCCTTATGGTACATTTTAGGATGTACCACTTTTTGTTCTCTTTTCTTTTCCTTTTACCTCTCTCTATCCTAAATTTTGTTTTTGTTTTTCCCCATCCCTCTCTCTAGCCATCTTTCTTTCTCTTATTCTTTTTGTTCCTCCCCCTCTTTTTCTCTCCCTTCCATGTATTGTCTATTTTTTCTCCTTGGTGGGGGGGGGGGGGAGTTCTGATCAGCCAACTTAGGTGCTCTTGACCAAGGTCATCTGCTGATCTGAGAACTGTAGTGGGGACTTTTAATGGCAACTATAATCACAGGTAGTGTTACTCACTGTGTCTCCGACTTTGTGGTGTCTCGTAGCAGTGACACCTATGCCGAAATCAGGAGATGGGATCTCCTCCAGCCCCTCCCGCTTCACATTCCTCACCAGTCAGCTGACCTTTAGTCTCTACCCCCCCCCCAGCCATGCCGTGAACTGAGCGGCTGCAAAGTGGCTGAGTGGGCGGCCGCGGGCTCCAGGGACAGCCTTGCTGGGGCGGCCGCAAAAAGACTGGGAGAGCGGTGCGGGCTTCAGAAACAGCCCAGGATTCGGTGACCCCTGGCAAATCATCATTCGACCCCCGAGGGGGGTCCCGACCACCAGGTTGAGAACCACTGGTCTAGGGTCATAGCTGGCATTCTGGAGCTCACCATAATGTATCTGATGGACTAATGGTGGTGCCTACTAACAGGTGTCATGGCGAGCATAGCATGTCTCTGGTATGTGCAAGGGTTTGTGCATAGCATTTTGAAATCTAAAACAGAGAATTTCCTTGAAATATGTTACAGTTCAAAAAGGATGAAAACTTAAAAAAATAACTGTTACTTTACTATTAATTGAAATCAGTGGCGGTGCGTCCATAGAGGGCGCCGGAGCGCCGCCCCCTCTCGCTCCCGCCCCCTCTCGCTCCCGCCCCCTCTCGCTCCCGCACCGCCACTGAAAGACAATACACAGATTCATGCATTGCATGAATCTGTGTATTGTCACCGCTGCCGCGCTGCCCACTATACATATGGCCGGCCTCCTGGTGAGCGCCAGCCATATGAATTAGAGCGGCGGCCGGCGGTGTGTGTAACTTGGAAGTGCCTATCAGAGCCAGCGGCTCTGATAGGCTTTCCGAATACAGCTCTCACGCTGTATTCGGCTTCCAAAAACTCCTCCCAGGTACGCACGGGGGGTGCGTTCCTGGAAGAAGACTGTGTGGAGGTTTCAGCCAATCAGGTTCACCGGATCTGGTTACCGGTAACCTGATTGGCTGAAGCAACATCGAGGGCGGGAGAACACATCGAGGACGGCGCGGACCGAGGAAAGTAAGTGCAGGGCTGGGGGGGGGGGACAGGCTGCATTTGGGGGACAAACTGGCTGAATATGGGGGACAAACTGGCTGAATATGGGGGACAAACTGGCTAAATATGGGGGGAACTGGCTGTATATGGGGGGAACTGGCTGAATATGGGGGACAAACTGGCTAAATATGGGGGACAAACTGGCTGAATATGGGGGGAACTGGCTGTATATGGGGGACAAACTGTCTGAATATGGGGGGAACTGGCTGTATATGGGGGACACGCTGGCTGCATTTGGGGGGAACTGTCTGTATATGGGGGACAAACTGGCTGCATTTGGGAGGAACTGGCTGTATATGGGGGACACGCTGGCTGCATTTGGGGGGAACTGGCTGTATATGGGGGACAAACTGGCTGCATTTGGGGGGAACTGGCTGTATATGGGGGACACGCTGGCTGCATTTGGGGGGAACTGGCTGTATATGGGGGACAAACTGGCTGCATTTGGGGGGAACTGGCTGTATATGGGGGGACACGCTGGCTGCATTTGGGGGGAACTGGCTGTATATGGGGGACAAACTGGCTGCATTTGGGGGGAACTGGCTGTATATGGGGGACACGCTGGCTGCATTTGGGGGGAACTGGCTGTATATGGGGGACAAACTGGCTGCATTTGGGGGGAACTGGCTGTATATGGGGGACACGCTGGCTGCATTTGGGGGGAACTGGCTGTATATGGGGGACAAACTGGCTGCATTTGGGGGAACTGGCTGTATATGGGGGACACGCTGGCTGCATTTGGGGGGAACTGTCTGTATATGGGGGACACGCTGGCTGCATTTGGGGGGAACTGGCTGTATATGGGGCAGTGGCGGCTGGTGCTCAAAATTTTTGGGGGGGGCGCAAACAAACTGAAAAAAAAAATCAATTGCAGCCACTGTGCCCAAACACCACCAGTTTGCCCCCTCAAATACAGCCAGTTTGTTTCCATATACAGCCAGTGTGCCCCCATATATATACAGCCAGTGTGCCCCCATATATATACAGCCAGTGTGCCCCCATATACAGCCAGTGTGCCCCCATATACAGCCAGTTTGTCCCCATTTACAGCCAGTTTGCCCCCATATATATAGCCAGTGTGCCCCCATATACAGCCAGTGTGTCCCCATATATATAGCCAGTGTGCCCCCATATACAGCCAGTTTGTCCCCATATACAGCCAGTTCCCCCCAAATGCAGCCAGTTCCCCCCCATATACAGCCAGTTCCCCCCAAATGCAGCCAGTTTGTCCCCCATATACAGCCAGTTCCCCCAAATGCAGCCAGTTTGTCCCCCCATATACAGCCAGTTCCCCCCAAATGCAGCCAGTGTGTCCCCCATATACAGACAGTTCCCCCCAAATGCAGCCAGCGTGTCCCCCATATACAGCCAGTTCCCCCAAATGCAGCCAGTTTGTCCCCCATATACAGCCAGTTCCCCCCAAATGCAGCCAGCGTGTCCCCCATATACAGCCAGTTCCCCCCAAATGCAGTCAGTTTGTCCCCCATATACAGCCAGTTCCCCCCAAATGCAGCCAGTGTGTCCCCCATATACAGCCAGTTCCCCCCAAATGCAGCCAGTTTGTCCCCCATATACAGCCAGTTCCCCCCAAATGCAGCCAGCGTGTCCCCCATATACAGCCAGTTCCCCCCAAATGCAGCCAGTTTGTCCCCCATATACAGCCAGTTCCCCCCAAATGCAGCCAGCATGTCCCCCATATACAGCCAGTTCCCCCCAAATGCAGCCAGTTTGTCCCCCATATACAGCCAGTTCCCCCCAAATGCAGCCAGCGTGTCCCCCATATACAGCCAGTTCCCCCCATATTCAGCCAGTTTGTCCCCCATATTCAGCCAGTTTGTCCCCCATATTCAGCCAGTTTGTCCCCCAAATGCAGCCTGCCCCCCCCCCCCCCCAGCCCTGCACTTACCTTCCTCGGTCCGCGCCGTCCTCGATGTGTTCTCCCGCCCTCGATGTCGCTTCAGCTAATCAGGTTATCGGTAACCAGATCCGGTGAACCTGATTGGCTGAAACCTCCACACAGTCTTCTTCCAGGAACGCACCCCCGTGCGTACCTGGGAGGAGTTTTTGGAAGCCGAATACAGCGTGAGAGCTGTATTCGGAAAGCCTATCAGAGCCGCTGGCTCTGATAGGCACTTCCAAGTTACACCCACCGCCGGCCGCCGCTCTAATGCATATGGCCGGCGCTCACCAGGAGGCTGGCCATATGTATAGTGGGCAGCGCGGCAGCGGTGACAATACACAGATTCATGCAATGCATGAATCTGTGTATTGTCTTTCAGTGGCGGTGCAGGAGCGAGAGGGGGCGGCCCTCCGGCGCCCTCTATGGACGCACCGCCACTGATATGGGGGACAAACTGGCTGCATTTGGGGGAACTGGCTGTATATAGGGGACAAACTGGCTGCATTTGGGTCGAACTGGCTGTATATGGGGGGGGAACTGGCTGCATTTGGGGGGAACTGGCTGTATATGGGGACAAATTGGCTGTATATGGGGGCACACTGGCTATATATATGGGGGCACACTGGCTATATATATGGGGACAAGCTGGCTGTATATGGGGACAAACTGGCTGTATATGGGGGCACACTGGCTGTATATGGGGGCACACTGGCTGTATATGGGGGCACACTGGCTGTATATATATGGGGGCACACTGGCTGTATATATATGGGGGCACACTGGCTGTATATGGAAACAAACTGGCTGTATTTGAGGGGGCAAACTGGTGGCGTTTGGGCACAGTGGCTGCAATTGATTTTTTTTTTTTTCAGTTTGTTTGCGCCCCCTCAAAAATTTTGAGCACCAGCCGCCACTGATTGAAATGCAGAATATTGCATAATGGTGAGAAAATAGAAAGGAGTGAAAAACTATTACTAACAGCTGCCTCAGCAGAATTAGACTAGGGTTGCTCAGCCAAACTGTATCATCAGGAATGCCCTATTTATTGTTGTCAAGTCAGCACTGTTTGTTTAGAGCACCATAAAACTATACAGTTTAATCCCCATGCGGACCTGTTACTATCAAACCACACTGTTACCACCATGTAAGCAGGTGCTCCCGGAGTGATCCCTGCAGTAAATGTTTTTCTTGCATGTACCTGTGGGTTTTTGGTTATTTTGTTTGCTTGTCTTTGCAAAAAAAAACATATTCCAATGTAAGGTTATTATTCTGCTATTTGTGGTTGCCTTGCTGAGCTGGTGGATCCTGAAGGACAGGATTTCCCACCCAAGGGTGCACCAGAGGCATGACTAAAAGCGCACTTAGAGGACTTTGTACAGGACTGTGTGCAGAAGAAGTCTTTTGAGAACTGTTCATTTGCTGCTTTTAACTACTTTAGTAAAAAGAACTTTAATGTTCAGCTAAAATGCTTGGCCTGAAGTCATTAAAGAGATGCATGGATGGCGTATTAAAAAACAGGCTTATTATGGGGACAAGAGATGTTGGAAGAGGATACAGTACAGAGGATACAGCACAGAAGTCTAACAAGCAGAGAGCTGTCCCAAAGAGGCTATATTGCCATTGCTCATGACTTCTGTACTTGTGTCATGTGCAGCCATGTAACCAACCAGCCAGGAAGCCGGTGACATGGCAGGGGAGATGGAGACTCTGCTGGCAGTGAAAGGGTTTGATGCTTGGCCCTCTCTCTAGAGACCGGTTCCCCACATACTGAGAGATTGTCTTCATGGCATGTGGTACCTAGGGACTTAGTCTGGATGTAGTGAGGAGAACAAACATGGGTTTATGGAGAAGTGAGCTTCCTGTATCCCATAGCAACATGCAGATTTGTGTCACTGGGAGTGAGGGGATGGGACTGCTGAGTTGGTGGAGACCGGTACAAGCTCTGTGGTACTGGCTCAGAAATGCTGCAAAACTAGAGCGAGAGAGTGTACAGTTAAGTACACTCCATGATTACACCCTCCGCTTACTCCAACTGTCACCCCACACTAATCCCAGGCTTACCAATTTTGTAAAGTGCCCAGGTATGGTCACTGTTGTGATGATGGCTCTCTCAGCCCTACCCTGCACAGAGATTTTCCAGGTCATGGGGCAGCACAGTGGCTAAGTGGTTAGCACGTCCACCTAGCAGCACTGAGGTAACCAGTTCAAATCCCAATCATGACACTACCTGCCTGGAGTTTGCACGTTCTCCTTGTGCCTGCGTGGGTTTACTCGGGGTACTCTGGCTTTCTCCCACACTACAAGACATGCTGGTAGGTTAATTGGATCCTGTCTAAATTGTCCCTATTATGTGTATGAATGAACATGAGTTGGGGGCCTTAGATTGAAAGCTACTTGAGGGCAGGGACTAATGTGAATGTACAATATACTGTATATGTAAAGCACTGCATAAATTGATGCTGCTAGTTATGTACCTGTAATAAACTATTTAAGTGCTAGCAGACTAAAGATGATCATTGCTAATGACTCCCACTGCTGCCTGATCTTCCTTTAAGATGAAAAAGACTGGGGAGAAGAATTACAGCTGGGGACAGCGCTGGATCAATACAGGAAGTATTGGGGGGGGGGGGGGCACAGCAAGTGACTAAATGTTTTTTTACCATGAAGTGGAAGGTAAGTCAAAACCTAACTAAGCTTATTCTATCTATCCTGTAATAGTAAAGATGCCTATACTTACCTATTCTGATGCCGATCTGGTCTGGTCATATGGTAGGCTTCCAGCGCTGGCTTTAAGTAAAAAATTGAGGATGGTGGTACACAGTGCTTTTTTTCTCAAATAATAGGTGCTGGAACTTAACCACGGCCCCACAAAACCCCTCCCCCTACACACACCCTCCAAATCAAATCAAATAGTGGGTGTGGTCAGTCGAATTTCACGAAAACAGTAGGAGGGTCTTATAGGGGCATTAAAAACCAGGATTGCATTACATACCGAGTGCAGAGCTGTTACTTGTAAACACAGAAACCAGACTTCTGTGTTTACAAGTGATTGTGGTGAGCAGGCACCAAAGGGTCTGAGCCAGAGGTGGTGGAACTGAGTTCCACCAAGTTCCCCCTGAAAAATAGCCCTGGTGGTACAGATATAAAGTATTTACTTGTGGAGTCCAGCAAATCTTCTTTTTAGGTCAAGTAATGCCAGACTTATCAATGTCTATTCTATCAGATTTAAATATTATGGCTTTTAGCAGTCACTGGAGTAAGGAACATCCCGCTAATGAGTTTTACGACATCTAATTAGCCATTTATGAAAACTTCAGACCAAGGATTGGTTAACAACTATTTTATGATGGGACTTAATTAAAAGTCTCTTGCTTTGGAGGGTAACGACCCCCAGGATACCTGTGCTCTGCTAGAGGTCTTATGAGATGGCAGTTTTTACGACAGCGCCACATTTAAAGTCTTACGACAGCAATTAGTACTGCTTGTATTTTTTATTATTATTAATATTATTATTATACAGGATTTATCTAGCGCCAACAATTTGCACAGTACTTTACAGTAAAGGAAGACAATACAATTCCAATACAGTTCAATATAGGAGGAATAAGAGGGCCCTGATCATGGAGGTTACAATCTAAAAGGAAGGGGAGGTGGTACAAGAGTTAATAGTTGTGGGAGATGACCTGATGGAGGTGGCTGAAGTACATTTTTTAAGGATCCCCTAAAGGCAGACAGGGTATTAACCAGGCATACTGGGTTAGAGAGTTCCAGAGGATGGGAGAAGTTCTGGAGAAATCCTGAAGGTGAGGACTGTTTATGCATTCCAACCTGGCTTTGTCTTGAGTTGGGTATTTTTCGTAGGGTGTGCTATGAGATGTGTCACACACACAAATCTAATCATCTGTAAGTGATTTACACACTTTGGAAAAAAGTGTCTGGCACTGCGTTCAGTACAACACCTAATTCTCCTCACTCAGATCGGGATTCATCAGACCTCACCATCATCATCACAAAGACATGCTAGTTTAAAAAGCAGTAATATACAGGAAAGAAAATCACTTGATTCAGCGTTCAACACAGTCATTGCATTGTTGATGGGGAATCCCTCCCACAGAGCTATTGTGTTCTCCCTGCAGGGGCGCAGGGAGCTGTACCTGCTCGGAGAACACACAGTGATTATGGTTAGCGGCTATACACGCTGACAATAATCACATGAAAATTCTGACATGCTGTTTGTACCCAAGTCAATAGATGGATCAACTTGGGTACAATCAGCCTGCCCATAGATGGTTTGAATCTCGGCATGTCCCTGCAAATACAGCCAAGATTCAAACCATCTAAGGCTGGCTTTAAAACCAGTTGAAGACCAGGCATTTTCTGCACTTTTTGTTTACATGTGAAAATATTTTTTTTTTTTGCTAAAAAATTTGTTAGATTGGTGGGTTTTGCAATTGTTTATGTCCCACGGTATTTGCGCAGGGTTTTTTCAAACACAGTTTTTGGGACATAAATATAAAAACTAAAAACGAAATACATAACCTTTTTTTATATAAAAAAACTAAAAACTAAATACATAACCTTTTTTTTGGTAAAATATAAAAGATGATGTCATGCCAAGTAAATAGATACCAAACATGTCGCTCTTTATATTGCGCACGCCCGCATAACAGCTACAAACATCGTAAATTTTACTATCCATAGATGATGCTTTAAAAGCCTTTGCAGGTTACCACTTTAGTTATACAGAGGAGTTCTAGTGCTAGAAATACTGCCCATGATCTGACGTTCATAGTGACACTTCACATGTGTGGGATTATCATGGTTTGTCTGCGTTCAGGACCGATGCACGCATTTGCCTTTGCGCGCTACCACGGGGTGGGCGGGTGCACTTTATTTATTTATTTTTAATTATTATTAATTTATACTATTTTTTTATTTTTACACTGTGGTTTTAAGTTTTTTTTTATCACTTTTATTGCTGTCACAAGGATTATAAACATCCCTGTGACAGCAATAGGCACGTGTCAGGAATTAATATGGAGGGATCTGGGGTCAAAACGCCAAGATCTGCGGTTTTGAATACTGACGGGTTTTTTTTCTTCACCGAAAATGGTGTCATGACGTCGCTTCCGGGTTACTACAGCTAAGACCCGATCAAAGTCAATTCCGGCTTTGTTCGGGTCTCTGGCCAGCCGGCGGACGTGCTGGCTGGTCGTTTTGGTCTCCTGGTGGGACGGGAGAGCCCGAGCAAACTGCGGAAGGCGGCGGGAGGGGGGGGGGGCGTTGAAAACATCCCCTCCCGCTGCCTGTAATAACAGCCGAGCGGCTGCTTAGCCGCATTGGTTGTTATTACAAGAAAGCTGACTGTCAGCTCTAAAAACCGGGGGGATGGCAGCAGCAGGTAAGGTTGCCACCTGTCCAGGATTCACCGGGACAGTCCAGGTTTTGAATCATGTGTCCGGGTTTCAGTCTGCCTAAAACCCGGACACATTATTCAGACCGGGCTATGGCTCCCCAAGTAACCAAGATAGTCATACAAAAATCTGTTGCCGTCTGGGAGCTGCGGGTGGCTGTCTGTGGGCAGGTTTGGCATCACTGAAGAGTGATCTCTCTACATGGAGGCAAAAAATTCAAGGATTTTTTTGGCATTATCTATACGTATATAGACTATTTATATGTAGCGGCCTCACCCCATCTCTTTCTTCTAGGGGTATCACACACGATAGGGTGAGATGCGCTACGGCCCATGTCCTCCCCATAGCTGTGGGTGAGGTGAAGGCCAGTACCAGATATTTCCTCGGGCCTGTGTGCTTCTGTAGAGGATTAAGTTCTGCTGTGCCAACACTTCCCTCTGCTCCCATTAACCAGAGTTCCACACACCGATCACAGTCCAACTCTTGTTTTATTGCATATCTCACAATAAACAGTGCTTCAGTAGCCAACTGGTTGCGACTTGATAACATTTTGATACAGGGGATGAGCAGGTCGAGGCACTATCCTAATTACCAGCTAAACCACTGCGATCTCGCCAGCGGTTACTATACCATATCTTGAAAGGACTTAGAACTTGAGAGTCTCTACCAGCGACTCAAGAGAACGTAGATAGGAGTACCTTCGCTGTGTTGCGGCCCCTATCAGGGGAGGATGTCCCTCCAAGGGAGTTACCAGAGGCCCATCCGTCACTGGGTTGATGCTGCTCCAGACTCTCCAAATGGGTAACCTCCCCGGCCTCCTCACCTCAGACATGGGCCCCATCCACTTCAGGTACCCTTGGACTTCTCCACCCTTGCGGGACCCAGTCGAAGTCACTGGGCCCCAGGCCTCCTGCTTTAGTACCTCACCCCAGGCTGAAGGTGCCTGGGATGGACTCCAACTCCATTCCGGCCAGGCCTAGGGCACCTGAACCGGAATCCGGAACCGCCCGCACCCAGGCCTAAGGTGCCTGGGCGTGTGATGAAGAACCTCCAGCAGAGCAAGACCTCGTGACCAGGGCGTCTCTCCCTTTTATCCCCTCCAATGACGCCACGGCAGGTTCCCCGCCCTCGCCGTACCATCTCCGAGAAGGGACAAAAAGGACAGCACTATGGCAGTGAATCTACCTTGAGCCTGCAGGTACCCCGCCACCCACAGGCCAAGGAGATTATTACACCGCCCAATCCTCCACTAATACAAATAGTCATTACTCCCATACCTACACACCTGAACTTCCACCCAGGTGTACCCCACCTAAATTTAAATACCCCGCTACATATATAATGTAATCCTGTCTCTTTAATAGTTTAAGGCTGTGCTTTCAATAATACAGTTTCAACAAGCTTCCAGTGTAGCAAAAGGTTACATCTCTATTTTCAGGGAAACCATTTCATTTTATTGGTGTTATCAGTGTAAATATCCCTCTTGTCTGGGTGACTGGGAGACCTCAGAAGTCATCTGTGACCTGTGTGTGTGCTGACACAGCCTAGAATAGCTTTGCATTGTCTTATTTGTCTTATTCGTCTGGACCTCGAGAATGGCAGTTTTCCCTGTGTACTCTTCTTGCAGGCTCACAACAATACAGTGATGACCTACATTCTGCAACACATGGGAAAGAACAGTCACAATTCACTGGAACGATAATTATTTTAATACTTTTCTTAAAGTGCACCTGTCAGTATGATAATGGTAGTAAACTTGCCTCAAGACTACAATACAGGCCCAGAAATAGCAGTACTTGGACAAACAGTTCCTATCAGGTCTTTTTGAGAGACCTGGTTCATCTCCCAAGGAACTCTAAAATGCTAATTTCTTTACTTCCTAGCAATGCTGAGAGATAGCCCAGTCCCTTTCATCTACAACACTTTTCTAGCCCTTTTCTATGAATGGTATCCCTACCGGTAAATAGAAAGTTTTGGGGGGGGGGGCAGTCAGTTTGTGACAATGCTTTACTTTACTTCTAGGGCCAGATTAGTACTATAGTGGAACCTCGGATTACGAGCATAATCCGTTCCAGGAGATTTCTCGTAATCCAAAGCACTCACATATCAAAGCAAGTTTCCCCATAGAAGTCAATGGAAACAAAAATAATTTGTTCTGCATTGACTTCAATGGCATGCAATACCGCATGTGGCCAGAGGTGGGGGGCACCGGAGAGCCTCTGAAATGATCGGGGACAGCTCGGCTGACCTTGGAAAGGGAGTATTTCCGAACGGCTCTGATCGGCTCCACTCGGCTCTGCTCGGCTCCGGCACCCCCCCACCTCAGGCCAAATGCGGTACTGCACACCCCATTAGCTTGAATTCTGCTAGTTTTGCGACACAACACTCGCGAAACCGAGTCAGAATAAAAAAAAAAAAAGTTGCTCGTCTTTCAAAATGCTCGTTAATCGCGTTACTCGTAAACCATGGTTCCACTGTATTATCATATTGACAGGTATACTTTAAGGGATAAAAGTATGGTAGCTGCCACTACTGACCTCTTCCTAAAGGTGCAGCCCCCATAGGCACAAACAGCACAGTTTCCAATAACTTCCACTAATCTTAAATCAGAATGGACACAAAAACATCATGCCTCCCACCAGCTCCAAATTACCTAAATAAAGGTGAGCAAAAACACGGTTCGCCTCCCACTCACTTCTAGTAGTGGGGGAAGGTGGGCACAAACACGGCACACCTCCCTTAACTAGGGGAGGGCACAAATACGGCACACCTCCCACTTACCTTAAATTAGGATGGGCACAAACACGGCATGCCTCCCACTGACTCCCAGTGACCTACATGAAGGTAGACACAAAGACAGCATGCCTCCCACTGACTTTAAATGACCTTAAATTGGGGAGGGAGAGGGGGGGCACAAACACGGTATGCGTCCCACTGACTCTCAAGGACCTACATGAAAACGGGCACAAACCCAGCACACCTCCTAATGACCTTAAATCAGGAATGGCGTAAACAGGGCACACCTTTCAATGACCTTAAATTAGGACGGGCACAAACATGGCACACCTCCTACTGACTCCAAAAGACCTTAAATCAGGGGGGGCACAACACTGAGCATGCCTCCTACTGACTCCCACTGACCTTAAATCAAGGTTGGCACAAACATGGCACACCTTCCAATGACCCAATGACCTTCATTTGGGGTGGGCATGGAATGGTTCCCACTGACTCCCAATAACCTTTAATCAGGGCTGGGAAGATATGGCACACCTACCACTAACCCCCACTGAACTTATATCAGGGTGGGCACCAACAGCCAAATATCTTTGGAATCTGGTATAGAAACTCATCATATTAGCACATTACAAGCTCACTCAACCTACTAAACCTTATAAGAATAAATATATATGGCCAGTACAGATACAACAGCTCCCAGCTCCTTCTATAGTGGTTAATATCATTGTTTGAAAAAAAAAGGCAAATGTTTATTTTGCTTCTCTGGATACACTGCAAACTTCTTTTGAATTGAGCGCAGTGTGTGCCAATACTTTATTTGAGTAGAATGCTTCAGTCACAAATAATTGGCAAGACATTCTTACCTTAAGGGATGTCTTCCTCTTCAAAGCGCTCTGCACTGTGTATTTACTTCTAAATGTGCCAGTGGGGAAATCTATTGTTGATCAAGACAATGAACAAGAAGAGTAAAAGAACCCCACAAAATTGGAAATCACACGAAACAAAGAAAGGTTTTATGAACACATTAAGAAAAAAAAGTGTTTGCTCATGCATTGGATTAAAAACAAAAAGTGCAATTCTGAAATGAAGATTAAAGGGCATTAAAGGGTAACTCCTGTCCAGTATTAACCAGTACCAGGGTAAAAAGCAGGTATATGGAATGTGCCACCCTGCATATGTGTGTATCCTTCTTTTGGGGGGGGGGGGGGGTTGGATAAATGGCCCTCCTCAACCAGAACATACCTGAAGGGGTAAATGAGAGAACCAGAACCTTCGCTAGATGGAAGAGTGGGATTGCTAATGAAGTTGGCAGTGCCTCCACCCAGGACAGGGCCTCTGTGAACAGTGAGGATTACCTTCCTGGGAAATTAGCCAGTAATCTAATCAAAGTAATTGGAAGCATTGGGAGTGTTTGGTGAACTTTCTATGTCCAACTATGCTAAACACTTGTTGCGTATATTCTATTTCTATGCAAAAAAATGAATCCTACTATCCTGGAAAGAAACGTCTGCCCCTACCTTGAATTCTTGGCTTGAGTAAATTAATAACACTTTACTTTTGTATAAACTTACTTTTGAACTCAGGAAGAAACCAAAGCCATTTGATAAACTGTGGGGTAAATGTATTGGCAACCCATTCACTTTGACCTCTCTAGATCAAGGATACTGGGAAATGTATTCATTGATGTCTACGGGGAATTTGTCTTCTTTCTTTTACATTATGGCACCCATTGTCTTCGTACAGGGGCCACTGAGGATGATGCAGCTTCCGTCTTTAGGTCTGAAGACAAGATCTGCTGTGAAGAGGAGACCCTCCAGCTGTTACCCAACCAGCATGGAATACAGTCCTAGTTATCTGGCATTGCATAATTGTTTCTTCTGATCTATTAGTAGCATGGACAGGAAATGTGGCTGAAGCATTCTGTCTCTCCACATTCTCCTTTCAGAATTTATTCAGGAAGTGACATACAGTGCCTTGCAAAAGTATTCACCCCTCTTGGCTTTTTACCTATTTTGTTGCATTACAGCTTTTAGTTCAAAATCCTCAACCAATCCATGTTAATTCCAGGTTGTGGGGCAACAAAACAAGAAAAATGCCAAGGGGGTGAATACTTTTGCAGGGCACTGTACATAATTAAACATTACAGCATGATACTAGTAGCTGACAGTAGAGGGCAGCAGATTTCCACGTGTAATTATGACTAGAGTTTACCGAGAGAGTGGGGTAACGTTGGCAAGGCTTTAGGGTGCTTCAACTTTAGTGCCAAGTGCAGCATACAGTATCTACATAATGCACCATAATATTTTGTATTTTATTCAGATGGAATTGTGAAGTAGAATCATCCATAGAGGGTGCTAAAGAGGGTACTATAAATCACACTGAGCCCTCTAGGGATTGCCAGCGTTGCCAGGTGGCCAGTCTGGGTTTGATTAAACAACATTAAAAACAGGTTGAAATGGAATCTATAGCTTTTTAAGGGAGCACGTAATTTGAGTTATTATATTAGTGCTAGCTGAGCTCCAGGCACACAGCTAAAGACACGGAAGAAATATATATATTGGGGTTATTTACCTCCCAAGGAACTTGTGTTTCTGTCCACCCAATCCTCAGATTTACATGTCCTGCCAGAGCACTGTCCTCTCTCCAGCCCACACAGTGAAAGAGTAGCAGAATACAGATGAAGTCATTTCTCTGCTCACTGTGCTCTGTGCTCTTATCTGCATGTACAGGAGGATTTCAACAGGATGATAACGAGTTAAACTCAGGTAAGTACTCTAGTTGTATTTAAAAAAGAAACATGTTTAATGATAAATTACCGTAATTAAAACAGAACTGCAATGATTTTAAAATTATTTTTTAAAATTAATGTTATTATACGTGCATGTTTTTTCATAGTTTTGTTATAGTACATTTAAAGCAATTTGTAGAATGCTGCCAGAGTGGGCACACACTCAGTTTGCAATTACTCTACCTTCTTTCTAAACAACCATGGAAATATCAGCCACACGGGGAGTGCATTGTTTTCAGTAAGTCAGCTGTATTATAGACTTACATTGCAAAGCACACCCAATTGTGTAGTACTGCAATGCAAAGATTTAAAACAGTAGCACACATTGATAAAAGTAATTAGAATAAACTGATCTCTTTTACAATTATATCTACTAAAGTATTATAAAGACTATAAAAAAGAATGATACAAGCTAAACATTATGCTTAATTAAAGGCGTCCTAAAGTAGATGTTAACTCAATCACTAAAATCTCATACAAGCTTTAATATTCAATTTTCTAAAACCAGTTTCAATATTTCTAAATCTGCAACTTTTATTAACCCCTTCAGCTCTCACCCCTGTACACCCCCTACGGACCAGCGCAATTTTTACCTTTCTGTAATGTGCCTATTGATTCGGAAATAACTTTGCCATTCATTTAAATAACAAAGTAAAACATATATCATTTTCTTTTTTTTTGAACAACTCTTTTTTTTAATGATGCAAGAATTATTTTATTTTTTATGCCTCCCCTAGACAAATATTTTTTTATACTTTAATCATTGTTACTTTAAATATAAATAGTGTTTTTCAGATGAAAAGTAATCATTTTATTCTTTTATATAATTTTTTTAATTTAAAATGGCACAAAAAAATATGATACAAAAGTAACAAATAAAAGCCTTGGTTTCAATTTCAGGGTTTTTAATGCAACATTGAACATTTTTAACAAACAAAACAAATAATAATAAAAAAAAAAAATACTTAAATTGTAATGGTTAAGAAAACCAGCAGAAAATAATAGTCACGGGGAGAAGGAGAAGGAGAAGGATTTAATTAGGGCTGATTAGGGCAAACTAAGGTTTAATAAGGGGGTAATTAGGAACACATTTAACTTTAAAAATTCATTTTTATTTGTCAGATTGCTTTATATTATAAATGATATGCATTGCTGATCAACGACTATCCCTTTGATACGTAGATGAAGGAACTAATGGAGTAAATACAAAAGTACAGAAAGGGGGGGGGGGGGGGAGTTTGGGACTTTAAATGAGGCGCATATGTGGTGCACCCCCATCCCTAATTCGAAGAAGTAAATACAAAAGTAAGAATGTTATTTTGTATCTATAGAGTGAAGAGATTTGGACGGTTTCCAGAAACAGACCTGGTTCTCCAGTCCCAAATTAGTTAAAAGAAGAATTGGAGAGAGAGACTAGGCTTTCTCTATGCGAACAAAGGGACTGTTGTGGAGATCATAAGTCTGTTTAAAGGTAAGCACTCAAAGGCAAAAATTAGAAAAGTATAAATTTTAATAAAGGCATTTAGTTTAAACATGACATAGTCATAATTGCAAGCATGACCATAATGCAGTAGTAGATGCGTGGTAATTGGTGGATAGAAGTGCAGAATGCCAACATGTTTCGCAATGAGCGTCGTCAGGGCGCCCTGACGACGCTCATTGCGAAACATGTTGGCATTCTAAATGCCTTTATTAAAATTTATACTTTTCTAATTTTTGCCTTTGAGTGCTTACCTTTAAACAGACTTATGATCTCCACAACAGTCCCTTTGTTCGCATAGAGAAAGCCTAGTCTCTCTCTCCAATTATTCTGTTATTTTGTATCTCTCTTTGGTCCATTGTATGCGGGGCCATCCGTCAGTGCATTCGGGTTGGACAGGTGCAGCGCCCAGCCTTGCTGCAGGCATTCTGTCAAAGTCTGAGGCAGACTTTGACTGGACAGGCCCTAACTCTTTCAGCCCTAACTCTTAACTAATGAGAGTCCCCCCACAATGGAGGCACATACATTCTGATGGATAGGTGAGGGCAGGTGGACTGAAGGGGAGCCCACCCCTTCTTAAAGATACAGGAGCACACTGAGCACCCAGCAGGTAGCTCAATGGCTGATTTTAACCCCTACTTACCTTGTCCTCTGGGTTGAGTTATAATAGAATACTTGGCCACCCAGCGACTCCAGTGCTGTCCAGCTGTAACTCGCCAAAAGTCACTGCATGCTGGGTCCCGTGCTGCCATCTTGTTTGTGACATCATCAGGAGGCCAGCTGTCTCTTCCGGATCCTAGAAGTCACCTCCAGATGACGTTTCACTGCACAGGCACAGTGTATTGTTTCCTGGATTGCATGACCTGCCTATCCCAGTAGGTTTTGAGCAGGGGGTGATGTCATCGTTGTCTAGACTGTGCTCTACTGAAAATAGGTATCTCACCCGCCAAAAAAATAAAATAAAAATTCTGAAGGGGGAAGGTTGAGTAAGTTAGAAGAAAGAAGAAAAAGTGAGTGAAGGTAACTTCTACTTCTATTATTTGCTCCCTTTTAGTTTGTTAAATATACTACTGAATGTGTTTTGTTATATCTGCTTAAAGAGGAGCTCAAGGATCTCCCCAAAAAATTAAAAGCAAGGCTTCCCTTAGTCAAGATGCCGAGGCTTGCACCCAAAGCAAATCGAAGGATCGGCTCGGGTGAGGACACCGCTGGATCCCTGGACAGGTAAGTGTCCTTATATTAAAAGTCAGCAGCTACAGTATTTGAAGGGATTCCAGGGATTCAGCGGTGTCCTCACCCGAACCGACTCTTTAATTGGCTTTGGGTGCAGGCCCCAGGCATCTTAAATAAGGGAAACCATCAGTGAAGCCTTGCGGCTTCCAACTGCACATGTGCGAGCCGTGCTGCATATTGTGAATGATCCCGCAGTCTTCTGGGACCTGTGATGTGTGAAGGAAAGGAAAGGAGGGGGGAGCCGAACCTCTGGCTCAGACCGCCACGGCCATGTGAGCCAGAAGTGGGAGTGGGAAGCTGTTAAAACCAGGTACACCCCCCCCCCATAAAAGTTAAAAAAGTGGCAGTGGAGGGTGCAAACAAGCGGAACTTCTCCTTTTTGGGTGGAGCTCCGCTTTAATAAATAAAAAAATTTAAAAAACAGTTGGCTGCTCTGGTCATAATGGTTTATTGCAGGGATGAGGGTGCCCTGACCCTAACCCTAAGGGAGGGGGGGGGCACAGTTTGGCATCTTTGCCTTGGGCGCTGGATGACCTTTTACCGGTGTTCTGCCGAGAAAGGTCCCTCTGTCAGATAATGCTCGCCCTGTACTGCACAGGTGCAGCGCTTGCGCAGTACAGAGGATAAAGGAGGCGCCTGCGCACTTAAGACTACATTGTGCCACACGCTCCCGTACGCTCCCAATGCTCGTGCAACTCTGCAATGGGCGGGTGTATTATTCATTGAACTGTGCAAGTGGCGGATGCATACAGAAGAGGCCGCATGATGGGCAGAGCTCACGCTTCTCAATGATACATCCGCCCCTTTCCTTTCAGAATTCCACCCCCATTGTATGAGCTCTGCCCATCATGCGGCCTCTTCTGTATGCATCTGCCCATTGCAGAGTTGCACGAGCATCGGTAGCGCGTGGCAGCGTATGGCACAATGTCGTCTTGATTGCGCAGGCGCCGTGTACAGCTGATCAACAGCTGTTTTTGTTCGGAGATTTTCGGCGGCTCCGTTGAGCTCCGTACTGCGCAAGCACTGTGCCTGCGCAGTACACGGTGGGCATTATTCGATGGGGGACCTTTCTCTGCACAACACCGGCACTAATCCTGCAAGAAGCTGGTTGGTGACATCCTGTGCTCTCTGCCCGTGCTGCACATTTATCAGTTAGCATTGTTCCCAGCTATCTCTGTAAATTACAGAAAAAAGAAAGGGTGGGAGTGGGGTGTGTAAAATAAATCTCATGTACTTCTGTTCTAGGGTGGCAATGCTCCATAGATTCAGTAGTAGCACTGTCACCCTAGGACATGAAGCGTGTGTGTTACTGGCAAGATCACCAGTGAAAAGAAAAGAAAGAAAAAAGCCTTAAAAAATGAAAAAGAAAATTAATGCAGCTACCATATCTAATGCCGCGTACACACGACCGCTTTTCTCGACGAGAAAAACTGCATTTTTTCTTTTCGCCGAGAAAAACGATCGTCTGTGGGCTTTATGTCGTTTTTCTCGTCCAGAAAAACGGCATAAAAAACGACGAGAAAAATTAGAACATGTTCTAAATTTTCTCGTCGTTTTTTCCAGCATTTTTTTCCGCGGCAGTTTTCCCATAGGGAAACACTGCCGCGGAGCCCACAGACGGTCGTTTTTCTCGTCAAGAGAAAAAATGATGGGAAAAACGACCGTGTGTAGGGAACCAAGCGGTTCCCTAGTTTTTCCTGTCATTATTCACGGTGGTTTTTTAACCGCCGTGAATAATGATCGTGTGTACGCGGCATGAGGGTTTAGAAACACTTTATTGTTTCAAGATAATATACCTTCTCTTTGTTGCGTTCATTATCATAACAAAAATTCATAATAAGCATGCTAAGAAAAAACCTGTTACCCTTGCATGTGCCCGACAGGTATCAAGTGCCAGTTTTAGTCAAACTCTAACTAGGTGAAATACAAAACCGCCTTGCATCTTCAATCCATATAAATGATCCAGCCTCATTATGAGATAGATTCTACCTAAATTCGCCTTTTTTTTTTTAACTGCTGACACTGAATGAACAAGCTGATCTAAATTCATAGATTAATGTTCATAAACCAGAATGACTTTGTACTTTTCTTCTTTATAAAAAAAAAAACATTATGTTAAAAAAAACAACACCCTGCAGAGATGTGTACAAATGCTATGAATAAATTATTTAATTACAGCGTAGGACTCAATTAATTTGTACAATACATCAGACCACCCTAAGACATGAAGACAAAAAATATAAAATAAAAAAGTGTCTTGGTGTATGTAGGTCAGGGAAACACTTCATTTGGTATAATTGCTTTTTTTCCCTCTTTCACATGGCAAATGTTTTTTTTTTTTTTTAATACATAGCCTTACATTATAATAGTAATAAGCTATTTCAAATTAAGGCACATCAAAAAAATAGAATTTCTGCCGTGTAGTCAGAACCCCTATGTAACGTTTAATGGGGAAGACATTGCATTTTCTTTTTATTTCTTTCAGTTTTCTTTCATGTTCCTGTTTTCTTTGATATGATATGGCTCTTTTTTGCATATGTGTTAAATGTTTCAGGATAAAACTATAAACGCCTTCTCTTTTTTGGTCTGAACCCTTGTGTCCAACCCACAGAAGGCATCAAAGGGTCAGGCCGCCCAAAACAAATTTTTCACTTTGGGCAGATGTTGGTAGATTGACTATCAAGCAATTTGTTTTGTCTCTTACGTGCTTATAGACATGCATGCATGTATTAGTTCATGCGTGTCTATGGAGTGTACTGACACACTGTGGTTGATTTACTAAAGGAGCTTTGGCTTTAATTAAACGCGAACATGCTCTATTCTTTTAATAAATCAAGCTTACTGTCCATGAAGAGAACTGTAGTGAATATGTTTGAAGGTGATCAATGCTGACCACTCCTGAAAATACTAGTGCCAGCCAAAGCTAGATCATCTACAAGGCAACTAAGGCAGGAACCTAAGGCAAAGTGGAAGTTCCAGGGCCCAGCTAAAGCCTTTATGCTTGTAGGCAGGTAGGGGCTACTGCTGCACCAGTGGGAAGGTAAGGGGTAACGGTAACTAGGTTTTTCTTGGTGGGTTTTCTTAGCTTCGACCCTCAGGTCCAATGTGCTATTAAAGGGACGAGGGCTCGGATCCTGGGGAGGGGGGGGGGATTCCATGCATACAGAGAGATGTTTTACCTGATGTAGTTGCAGGAGTCTAGATGGCTTGTTTCCTGTCGAAGTCGGAGCTAAACTCCAGTTATGCACTCAACCAATATTGGACTTTCGCTTGAACAGGTATGCTGCGGCAGCTACAAGCTTATGGTTAGGAAGTAGGGATATTAGGTCATGTTTCACTTTATCTTGGACTGTCGATTGTTGCTGCAGAGTGCAGGGCTCCAGAATATTAATTCCGAATGGAGAAAGGTGGTTTTTCAATTTTCTCTGTGTTTTGGTACTCCCGGATTGGGTTCTAGAGTTCAGAGATTTCAAAGAGTTTGGTGGGAAGAAATCTCTAACCCTGTGTCTAGGTCCTGCAGAAGGCCAGCTGACTGAGTGTGCAAATGTGCACACCCATTAAGATGAAGGACTTGGGCATAATAGCTCAGATCACCTGTCATGAGTAGTGATGAGCCGAACACCCCCGGGTTCGGTTCGCACCAGAACCCGCGAACGGACCGAAAGTTCGTACGAACATTAGAACCCTATTAAATACAATGGATGCGAACGTTCGAATTCTAAAGTGCTAATTATAACAACTATTATGCATGTTATTGTCCTAAAAAGGGTTTGGGAACCCGGGTTCTGCACCAGGGGACATGTATCAATGCAAAAAGAAGTTTTAAAAACGGTCGTTTTTCGGGAGCAGTCATTTTAATGATGCATAAAGTGAAAAAAAAAGTCAAATATTCCTTTAAATATCGTACCTGGGGGGTGTCTAAAGTATGCCTGTGAAGTGCCACGTGTTTCCCGTGTTTAGAACTGTCCCTGCACAAAATGACACTTCTAAAGGAAAAAAAAGCCATTTAAAACTTCTTGCGGCTTTAATGTAATGTCTGGTCCCGGTAATATGGATGAAAATCTTTAAGAAAAATGGCATAGCTACCCCATGACCCCCCCCCCCCCCACCCCAGCCCATTACCAGCCCCTTTGGGTCTTGTATGGATATTAAGGGGAACCCCGCACATAAAATAAAAAAGGCCCTATATACTCTGAACAGCCGTATACAGGCGGTGCATACAAGACAGGGACTGTAGGTTTGTTCTTATGTAGAATGTGTTTGTAATTTTGAACAGGTACATTGTTGAAGTGTAGCTCCAGCCCAAAAATCTATTTTTAAACTTTTTGGAAAACATAGGTAAGGGTTATCACCCCTGTAACATTTGTTTTGCTGTCTGTGCCCCTGTTCAGAACATTTCACCTCACTTTCCGTCCCAATGACAACTGTTTTTGAAATGTGGTGTTTTTCTTGAAACAAGGATTGCTGATAAAGCATCAGTACAGTGGAGACACCTTTCTCCCATATTTATTCTTACAGGAGAGAATTTTCCTTCCTAGGGGTAGATTTCCTCTCACTTCCTGTTGTCTTCTTTCGTTTGCAAGTAGGAGTCGTTTGTAAGTTGGATGTTTGAAAGTAGGGACCTGCCGTATATACTCTGCAGAAATAGGCCCCTTAGTTGTTGGTGTTGGCACAACACTGTAAGCACTCACAGTTACTCTTGGTTGGTGCTGGAACGCCCTGCTGTCAGCTATTATATCAGGAATTTTAATTACATATAATTGTTGAACAGTGGTAGTAAAAATTGGGGCTTTGATGGTGGTGCTGGTGCCACAACACTGTAAGCCCTGACAGTTACTCTTGGTGGGTGCAGCAATGGGCCCTGCTGTGAATTATTAGATCAAGAATTGTAATTACATGCCCCTTTTGAACAGGGGCTGAAAAATTGGGCCTTTCGTGGTGGTGGTGGTGGTGGCGTTGCCACAACACTGTAAGCCCTCAGACTTACTCTTGGTGGGTGCAGGAATGGGCCCTGCTGTGAATTATTACATCAAGAATTGTAATTGCATGCCCCTGTTGAACAGGGGCTGAAAAATTGGGCCTTAGGCACTGGTGGCACAACACTACAACCCCTCACAGATACTGTACTTGGAGCACAGCAATGAGCCCTGTTGCAAAGTATTGCTTCAAAAATTGTAATGACACACCCCTGTTAAACAGGGGCTGAAAAATTGGGCCTTAGGCACTGGTGGCACAACACTACAACCCCTCACAGATACTGTACTTGGAGCACAGCAATGAGCCCTGTTGCAAAGTATTGCTTCAAAAATTGTAATGACACGCCCCTGTTAAACAGGGGCTGAAAAATTGGGCCTTAGGCACTGGTGGCACAACACTACAACCCCTCACAGATACTGTACTTGGAGCACAGCAATGAGCCCTATGGCAAATTATTGCTAAAAAAATTGTAAGTACACGCCCCTGTAAAACAGGGGCTGAAAAATTGGGCCTTAGCCACTGGTGGCGGCACCCATAAACAAAAATGATCTTCCAAGCTATCATCATCAATCGTATCATTGAGGACTCGGAGGAGGAGGATAGCCAGTCAACATAACAGCACAGGCACTCAGCATCAGCATCAGTCTTGAAGGGACGTGACATGTTAAAATCAATTAGTCTGTTATATCAGCATCAGGTGTGTGGTAGCTGGTGGTGATCCAAGACTGGTTCATCTTGATGAAAGTCAGTCGATCAACCGAGTCGGTGGACAGGCGCACCCTGTGATCCGTGACAAATCCTCCAGCAGCACTGAATGTGCGTTCCGAAAGAACGCTGGATGCAGGACAGGCCAGTAGCTCAATTGCATACTGTGCAAGCTCTGGCCAGTGATCCATCCTCAAGACCCAGTAAGCCAGAGGATTTTCGGTGGGGAAGGTGTCCAAGTCTGACCTTGCCCCTAGATATTCCTGCACCATGTTTATCAGACGCTGGCGATGGTTGCTGGAACCAATCATACTTTGGGGCTGCGGACTAAAGAATTGTCTGAACGCATCGGTCAGACGGCCACCTTCCCCACCGCTCCTTCTTTGACTGGCCGAAGCCTCAGCAACTCGTTGTCCTGGACCAGGAGTTTGTAACCTCCCAGTCTCTGGGAACGCGTTGCACAGACCTTTCTGCAAGGCCTCCCGGAGTTGTCTCATCCTCTGCTCCCTCTGCGACGGTAACATAAGGTCCGCAACCTTACCCTTGTACCGTGGATCAAGGAGAGTGGCCAGCCAGTAATGGTCCCTCTCCTTGATCCGAAGAATACGAGGATCCTTCCGCAGACTTTGCAGGATCAGGGAGGCCATGCAGCGTAGGTTTGCTGAGGCATTCGCTCCGGAGTCCTCTGGGTCACTAAGGACGACATGATCCGCAGTCACCTCCTCCCAGCCACGTACAAGTCCACTGGTTTCTTGGGACTGTAAATCATCCCTAAAAGACTGCTGCTGATGATGCTGAGTGCCAGCCTCCACCTCCATGCTGACACAATCCTCCTCCTCCTCCTCCTCCTCTTCCTCTTCCTGTGCGATGGGTGGGACAGAAGGAACACTGTCTGGGTAAAGGGGGCCTTGAGAGGCAAGGAAGTCCTCCTCTTCCTGCCTCTGTTCTGCCTCAAGTGCCCTGTCCATTATTCCACGCAGCGTGTGCTCCAACAGGTGGACAAGAGGTACAGTGTCACTGATGCATGCACTGTCACTGCTCACCATCCTCGTGGCCTCCTCAAATGGTGCCAGGACAGTGCATGCATCCCTGATCATGCCCCACTGGCGTGGAGAAAAAAAACCAAGCTCCCCTGACCCTGTCCTGGTGCCGTAGTCGCACAGGTACTCATTGATGGCCCTCTGCTGCATGTGCAGCCGCTGCAGCATGGCCAACGTTGAGTTCCACCTGGTGGGCATGTCACATATAAGGCGGTTCTTGGGCAGGTTCAACTCCTTTTGCAGCTCAGCCAGGCGAGCACTGGCATTATAAGATCTGCGGAAATGCACACAGACTTTCCTGGCCTGCCTCAGGACATCCTGTAAGCCCGGGTACCTGCCCAAGAACCGCTGCACCACCAGGTTAAGGACGTGAGCCACACAGGGCACATGGGTCAGTTGTCCCTGTCGGAGGGCAGAGAGGAGGTTGGTGTCATTGTCGCAAACCACCATTCCTGGCTTAAGCTGGCGTGGCGTCAACCACCTCTCGGCCTGGCCCTGCAGAGCAGACAGGACCTCTGCCCCAGTGTGGCTTCTGTCCCCCAAACACACCAGCGCAAGCACGGCATGGCATCTTTTTGCCTGCGTACTTGCGTAGCCCCGTGAACGGCTACGGAGCACTGCTGGTTCATAGGACAAACCACAGGAAGAGGCCATGGAGGAAGAAGAAGAGGAGGGGGTGGAGGAGAGAGGTGTGTCACAACCAGTAGTAGCATTTTGGAGGCGTGGCGGTGGGACAACCTCCAACACTACTGCACCTTGTCCTGCATCCTTCCCAGCTGCCAAAAGAGTGACCCAATGGGCCGTGAAAGAAAGGTAACGTCCCTGTCCATGCCTGCTGGACCATGAGTCAGCGGTAATATGCACCTTACCGCTGACCGCCCTGTCCAGCGAGGCCAAGACATTGCCTTCCACATGCCGGTAGAGAGCCGGAATAGCCTTCCGTGAGAAAAAGTGGCGTTTGGGAACCTGCCACTGAGGAACCGCACATTGCACAAACTCACGGAAGGGGGCCGAGTCTACCAACTGAAAAGGCAGCAGTTGAAGCGCTAGCAATTTAGCCAAGCTAGCATTCAACCGCTGGGCATGTGGATGGCTGGGAGTGAACTTCTTTCGACGGTCCAGCAGCTGGGGCAGGGAAATTTGCCTGCTAGAATCGGACGTCGGTGTACTGCTAGCAGAGTGGCCGCAAGTACTTGGCTGTGACACACCTAATTCTACACCTTCATTCCTCTCAGTGCATGTTTCAGAGAGGACTGAAGTTATAGTGGGGTTGGAGATCCCAGCTGATGCGGTGCAAGGAGAGGTCCGCTTTGTTCTTTGGTGTGGGTCTTTGAGGTAGGCTTGCCAACGAGCTGCATGGCAGGTCAACATATGTCTGGTCAGGCATGTGGTACCCAAGCGGCTGATGTTTTGGCCACGCGATATACGCTTGAGACATATGTTGCAAACAGCAGCTGTGCGATCTGATGCACTAGCCTCAAAAAAGGCCCACACCAAGGAACTTTTTGAATGACGGGCAGAGGCAGCGCCCTGCACAGGCGGAGCTCTGCGGTGTGATTCCGTCGGTGTACTGCCCTTACGCTGGCCACGAAAGGGCATCCTGTCTCATTGGAGATGTGCCTCCTCCTCATCCTCCTCCTCCTCTCTCCTATTAGGCACCCACGTGGAGTCAGTGACCTCATCATCCCCTCCCTCCTCATCACTGGAGCCAATCTGGCAGTATGCTGCAGCTGCTGGAACATGACTGCCAGATTGGTGTCCTTCTTGAGCATCCCCTCTGTCTGCTCTCACCCTACTGCCTTCCTGTAGCTGGGTTTCATCATCAGACCCTTCGAAACGCTGGGCATCCTCCTGGAGCATGTACCCAACACTGTGCTCAAACAGTTCGGGGGACTCCTCAGGAGGAGGACATGGTGGGTCTAGGGAAGGAGTGACTGATGATGAGTCTGACATTGATACCAGGGAAGAGGACGCTTTGGCAGCTGCTTTGCCAGTACCCTGAGCCTGGGTGAGAGAGGATGAGGAGGAGGAGGAGGGCTTGGTCATCCACTCTACCAAGTCTTCGGCATGATGTGGCTCAACATGTCCAGCTGCCGAAAAGAAGGACAAGCGTGTCCCATGGCCATGTGCTGATGACAATGCACCGCGTCCACGACCAGCACTGTTGCCCCCAGACACAGAGCCTGCTTGCCCTCTTTTATTGCCTCCTGACTGTCTGCCTCTCCTTGTTTGCCTTCCAGACATTCTAATAGATGGCCTGCAGGGAGATGGTAAAAAAGCAATAAGGGCTACCTTCAGGTGTCCTTCTCTGTCCCTTGAAACAAGGACTTGCACAGTGAAAGAAACTGACACTCTCCCTACCTACAGTTTTCTGTCCCTAGAAAAAATGTTTTTTTTAAGCACACTATAGCACAAGGAGAATTCACTCACTGTCCTTCCCAGTCCCTAGAAACAAGGACTTGCACAGTGAAAGAAACTGACACTCTCCCTACCTACAGTTTTCTGTCCCTAGAAAAAATGTTTTTTTTAAGCACACTATAGCACAAGGAGAATTCACTCACTGTCCTTCCAGGTCCCTGGAAACAAGGACTTGCACAGTGAAAGAAACTGACACTCTCCCTACCTACAGTTTTCTGTCCCTAGAAAAAATGTTTTTTTTAAGCACACTATAGCACAAGGAGAATTCACTCACTGTCCTTCCAGGTCCCTGGAAACAAGGACTTGCACAGTGAAAGAAACTGACACTCTCCCTACCTACAGTTTTCTGTCCCTAGAAAAAATGTTTTTTTTAAGCACACTATAGCACAAGGAGAATTCACTCACTGTCCTTCCCAGTCCCTAGAAACAAGGACTTGCACAGTGAAAGAAACTGACACTCTCCCTACCTACAGTTTTCTGTCCCTAGAAAAAATGTTTTTTTTAAGCACACTATAGCACAAGGAGAATTCACTCACTGTCCTTCCAGATCCCTGGAAACAAGGACTTGCACAGTGAAAGAAACTGACACTCTCCCTACCTAGAGTTTTCTGTCCCTAGAAAAAATGTTTTTTTTAAGCACACTATAGCACAAGGAGAATTCACTCACTGTCCTTCCAGGTCCCTGGAAACAAGGACTTGCACAGTGAAAGAAACTGACACTCTCCCTACCTACAGTTTTCTGTCCCTAGAAAAAATGTTTTTTTTAAGCACACTATAGCACAAGGAGAATTCACTCACTGTCCTTCCAGGTCCCTGGAAACAAGGACTTGCACAGTGAAAGAAACTGACACTCTCCCTACCTACAGTTTTCTGTCACCAGAAAAAATGTATTTTTTAAGCACACTATAGCACAAGGAGAATTCACTCACTGTCCTTCCCAGTCCCTAGAAACAAGGACTTGCACAGTGAAAGAAACTGACACTCTCCCTACCTACAGTTTTCTGTCCCTAGAAAAAAATGTTTTTTTTAAGCACACTATAGCACAAGGAGAATTCACTCAATGTCCTTCCAGGTCCCTGGAAACAAGGACTTGCACAGTGAAAGAAACTGACACTCTCCCTACCTACAGTTTTCTGTCCCTAGAAAAAATGTTTTTATTAAGCACACTATAGCACAAGGAGAATTCACTCACTGTCCTTCCCAGTCCCTGGAAACAAGGACTTGCACAGTGAAAGAAACTGACACTCTCCCTACCTACAGTTTTCTGTCCCTAGAAAAAATGTTTTTTTTAAGCACACTATAGCACAAGGAGAATTCACTCACTGTCCTTCCCAGTCCCTAGAAACAAGGACTTGCACAGTGAAAGAAACTGACACTCTCCCTACCTACAGTTTTCTGTCCCTAGAAAAAATGTTTTTTTTAAGCACACTATAGCACAAGGAGAATTCACTCACTGTCCTTCCCAGTCCCTAGAAACAAGGACTTGCACAGTGAAAGAAACTGACACTCTCCCTACCTACAGTTTTCTGTCCCTAGAAAAAATGTTTTTTTTAAGCACACTATAGCACAAGGAGAATTCACTCACTGTCCTTCCAGGTCCCTGGAAACAAGGACTTGCACAGTGAAAGAAACTGACACTCTCCCTACCTACAGTTTTCTGTCCCTAGAAAAAATGTTTTTTTAAAGCACACTATAGCACAAGGAGAATTCACTCACTGTCCTTCCAGGTCCCTGGAAACAAGGACTTGCACAGTGAAAGAAACTGACACTCTCCCTACCTACAGTTTTCTGTCACCAGAAAAAATGTATTTTTTAAGCACACTATAGCACAAGGAGAATTCACTCACTGTCCTTCCAGGTCCCTGGACACAAGGACTTGCACAGTGAAAGAAACTGACACTCTCCCTACCTACAGTTTTCTGTCCCTAGAAAAAATGTTTTTTTTAAGCACACTATAGCACAAGGAGAATTCACTCACTGTCCTTCCAGGTCCCTGGAAACAAGGACTTGCACAGTGAAAGAAACTGACACTCTCCCTACCTACAGTTTTCTGTCACCAGAAAAAATTTATTTTTTAAGCACACTATAGCACAAGGAGAATTCACTCACTGTCCTTCCCAGTCCCTAGAAACAAGGACTTGCACAGTGAAAGAAACTGACACTCTCCCTACCTACAGTTTTCTGTCCCTAGAAAAAATGTTTTTTTTAAGCACACTATAGCACAAGGAGAATTCACTCACTGTCCTTCCAGGTCCCTGGAAACAAGGACTTGCACAGTGAAAGAAACTGACACTCTCCCTACCTACAGTTTTCTGTCCCTAGAAAAAATGTTTTTTTAAAGCACACTATAGCACAAGGAGAATTCACTCACTGTCCTTCCAGGTCCCTGGAAACAAGGACTTGCACAGTGAAAGAAACTGACACTCTCCCTACCTACAGTTTTCTGTCCCTAGAAAAAATGTTTTTTTTAAGCACACTATAGCACAAGGAGAATTCACTCACTGTCCTTCCAGGTCCCTGGAAACAAGGACTTGCACATTGAAAGAAACTGACACTCTCCCTACCTACAGTTTTCTGTCACCAGAAAAAATGTATTTTTTAAGCACACTATAGCACAAGGAGAATTCACTCACTGTCCTTCCCAGTCCCTAGAAACAAGGACTTGCACAGTGAAAGAAACTGACACTCTCCCTACCTACAGTTTTCTGTCCCTAGAAAAAATGTTTTTTTTAAGCACACTATAGCACAAGGAGAATTCACTCACTGTCCTTCCAGGTCCCTGGAAACAAGGACTTGCACAGTGAAAGAAACTGACACTCTCCCTACCTACAGTTTTCTGTCCCTAGAAAAAATGTTTTTTTTAAGCACACTATAGCACAAGGAGAATTCACTCACTGTCCTTCCAGGTCCCTGGAAACAAGGACTTGCACAGTGAAAGAAACTGACACTCTCCCTACCTACAGTTTTCTGTCCCTAGAAAAAATGTTTTTTTTAAGCACACTATAGCACAAGGAGAATTCACTCACTGTCCTTCCAGGTCCCTGGAAACAAGGACTTGCACAGTGAAAGAAACTGACACTCTCCCTACCTACAGTTTTCTGTCCCTAGAAAAAATGTTTTTTTTAAGCACACTATAGCACAAGGAGAATTCACTCACTGTCCTTCCCAGTCCCTAGAAACAAGGACTTGCACAGTGAAAGAAACTGACACTCTCCCTACCTACAGTTTTCTGTCCCTAGAAAAAATGTTTTTTTTAAGCACACTATAGCACAAGGAGAATTCACTCACTGTCCTTCCCAGTCCCTAGAAACAAGGACTTGCACAGTGAAAGAAACTGACACTCTCCCTACCTACAGTTTTCTGTCCCTAGAAAAAATGTTTTTTTTAAGCACACTATAGCACAAGCACAAAACACACTGACACTCTCCCTACCTATCCTTCTCTTTCCCTAAACTAAAGGAATCCAGGTTAAGCAAGAAAGAAATAAAAGTCACTGTCCCTGCCTATGCTGCTCTATCCCTGCTCCGGAACACACTACACTAGGCCGCCGTGCTGGCGGCCTTTTTTTTTTTTTTTTTTTCACAATCAAAGATTTTTATTAAAGTTTGTTACAGATAACAAGTAATAAATCAGGCATATAAAATACAGAATTAAACATTCAGGGCTCAGTAATATGCAGAGTCAATAGGCATAGGCATAACAAAATATAAAGCCCTGATGATAGTAATAGGGTAACCTAAAACAAACATAAATTTAACATATATTTGAGTAAATGTAATGGTGGGGGAATGGGAAAGGTAAAAAGAATGGACAAGAGGGAGGGAAGGGGTGGGAGAAGTGGAATGATTGAAGCATGGCAGTATAGGTAGAAGGGAAACAACAACCTTCCGTCGCATGTATACATTCTCTATGATAGGGGTTATGCGGTAAGTGATTGGAATTCAGAGGAGTATGAGAATACGACCCAAGGTTGCCAGATTTCGGCAAAATTGGTGTTACTCTCCCTCTTCATAGCTGCAATTTCTTCCATTTTGTATATATGGTGTATTCTATCCAACCAGTCCCTAATTTTTGGCACCTGTTTGGTCTTCCAGTGAAGGGGTATGAGTGTTTTCGCTGCAAGGAGGAGATGTCTAGTGAGGGATTTCTTATATTTGCTTATGGTGAAATTGTTAACGTTAATCAGGCAAGCTGCTGCTGTAAGATTGAGACTGGTTTCAGTTATGAATTGGACCCATTTCCTGACCTCATCCCAGTACTCTAGAATTTTTGGACATTCCCACCATATATGGAGGAAGGAACCAATAGCGTGATCACAACGCCAGCATGTATTTGAGGCTGTGGTGGACCATCTCCCAGACCCCTGGGGTGTAATGTACCATTGGGTAAGAATTTTATAAGAGACCTCCTGATATTTAGCGCTTAAGGAGCATTTGTGTGTCATAATACATGCCTTCTCCCATTGTTGTGTCGATATCGTAATTTTGAGGTCGTTTTCCCATTTAGCCTTATGTTTCGAGTCGTCTGTGTGCTGAGCCTGGGTTAACCAGGTGTAGGCTAGAGAAGTGGTATGAGCTACTGAGGATCTCTTGAAGCAAAGTTTCTCAAATGGGGACATTGGCTTACAGTACGATGACCTAAATTTGCTGTTAATCAGGAAATCTCTTAGTTGCATGTAAAACCAGAGGCCCGGGAACGGCCCTCCCCATTCTGCCTGCATAGTATCCAAAGATTTGACTTTTGAGTCTGACAGGCATTGGGAGGTTGTGCATGTGTGTATTTCTTTCAGGCGTTGGCCCGGAATAAAATCG
Source organism: Rana muscosa (assembly GCA_029206835.1). NCBI lineage: Eukaryota > Metazoa > Chordata > Amphibia > Anura > Ranidae > Rana > Rana muscosa. The sequence goes on along the minus strand of CM055122.1, from coordinate 278,264,269 downwards.
GGATTGTTAGTAATTGGGGTCAGAGGCCCAGGTATGGAGGCAATATTGTATCTGCCTGCAATTTTGTGCCAGACCTGAAGGGTGTTTGCTACTAAAGGATGTGTCTGAGTTTTGTCTGTTTTGGAGTGTTGTGTCCAAGGGTAAAAAAGTAGGTTGTTTGGAGTTAAGCTTTGTTCCAGTTGGATCCAGTCTTTATCCTGACCATGGCAGTGCCAATCTAGTATCCTAGTAATGTGGGTGGCTTGGTGGTATTTTTTAAAGTCAGGCAAACCAATTCCTCCTCTATGTTTGGGGCGTGTCAGCAAATCAAAATTAATTCTTGGTTTCTTGTCTGCCCATAGGAAGCGTCTCTGGGCTCTGAGGAGGCTTGTGAAAAAAGCCTCTGGGATTTTAATGGGAAGTGCATTGAAGAGGTAGAGCAGTCTTGGGAGAACCGTCATTTTTAAAATTGAAGCTCTGCCAAACCACGAGAAGGTCTTGGAGGACCATTTTCGGAGTTCTCTAGTCAGTGAGTTGAGTAGTGGCTTGTAGTTGTATCGGTAAAGAGAGTCTAAATCGTTAGTCAGGTGTATTCCTAGGTACTTCAATGTGTCTCGTTCCCATCTATAATTGTAGTTGTCCTTCATTAATTTTAGTTGATCAGGAGGAAGGTTAATATTCAGGGCCTCCGATTTGGATTGATTAATCTTAAAATTGGATATAAATCCAAACGTCTCAAAAATTCTTTTTAAGTTAGGGATGGATATGTGCGGCTGTGATAAAAAAAATAATAAATCATCCGCATAGGCGGCTACTTTGTATTCTCTTTTCCCTATCTTAAAGCCTGAGACATCCTCTACTAGGTTTATTTTCCTTATCAGAGGCTCCAGAGAGATGATGAAGAGAAGGGGGGAAAGGGGGCATCCCTGTCGTGTACCATTGTGGATCTTAATGGATTCAGAAAAGGTATTGTTGACCTTGACCTTTGCACTTGGATTTCGATAGAGGGCTGTGATCCAAGAAAGCATATTTTCGTTTAAGCCAATATGGGAGCATGTGGCCATCATATAGTCCCAGGAGACCCTATCGAAAGCCTTCTCAGCATCAGTAGAAAGCAACAATCCCTTTGTTTTAGAGTGTCGGGAGAAGTGTATTAAGTTTAGTGCTTTGGTAATATTATCTCGTGCTTCTCTGCCCGGCATGAATCCTACTTGTTCTGGTCCTATAATTTTTGACAGTAGGGGTTTCAGTCTGTTAGCTAGTATTTTGGCCAAAAGTTTCAGATCTATATTCAATAGGGAGATGGGTCTATAGTTTGCACATTCCGTCTGGTCTTTGTCCGGTTTGGGTATTACTGCAATGTGTGCCATAAGGAAGTATTCCGAGTTATGGTCAGTCTTAGCTAGATAGTTAAATGTGGACCTAAGGGGCTTTATAAGTAAATGTGTGTAGGCTTTGTAGTACTGTGAGGTAAAACCGTCTGGACCTGGGCTTTTCCCTGCTTTAAGGCCTTTGATTGCCTCTAAAATTTCTTCGGTATCAATGGGTTCTTCTAATTTCACTGCGTCTTCCTGAGTGAGCGTGGGAAGTTGGCTATCCTTAAGGAAATCAGATATCGTTTCTTGTTTTGTGGTTGTCAAATGTGGTGGCTTATGTTGTTCTGGGAGGTCGTAAAGTTTTGAGTAATACTTCTGAAAAAGGTCAGCTATTTCAGTAGTCTTATGTCTAGGAGTACCATCTTTATCCCTTATGGCATGTATGTGTCCTGCCATGGTGGTATCTTTTAATGCTTTGGCTAGTAGTTTGCCACTTATATCTCCGTGTTCGAAATAGATACTTTTTTTGAAAAAGAGGGCCTTTCTAATTTTGAGGTCAAGTACAGATTTGAGGGCGGCCCTACAGTGCGTCAGTTCTTCTTCTACCTTGATGGAGAGTGATTGTTTGTGTTGTGATTCCAATGTGGCTATTTGCGAGGACAAATTGACTATTTCTTTCTCCTTCTCTTTCTTTTTCCTGGCGCCCCATCTCATAAATTCTCCCCTTATCACACTTTTGTGAGCTTCCCAGTTATTTAGGGGATTAGTATCTGCGTCTACATTGCTTTTAAAGTATTCATTAATCGCTCCATGAATGTCGTCTTTTATGGTCTGATCAGTCAAGAGTGACGCATTGAGTCTCCAGCTAAAAGTAGTGCGCTTCGGAGGGTCAAAAGTCAGTGAGATGGATGTGGGTGCGTGGTCGGATAGGGAGATTATACCTATCTCAGCCCTTTGTAGGTTGCACAAATCCCTTTGTGAGATCAGGATCAAGTCAATTCGTGAGTATCGTTTATGTGGGGAGGAAAAAAAGGTATAGTCCTTCCCAGTGGTGTGTATAGATCTCCAAGTATCTACCAAAGATAGGGATCTTAAAAGTGATTTGATTCGCTTGAGGATTCTATATGTTACAGCTGTGTGTCCCGTGGAGGTGTCTTTGAGGGGAGAGAGGGGAATATTGAAATCTCCTCCCAATATGATACACCCCTCTGCAAACCATTTTAGCTCGTCTATTATCCTATGACAGAATGTGATGTGGGCGGCATTTGGGAAGTAAACATTGGCGAGTGTAACAGGTGAGCCTGCCCAAACGCCTTTGAGGAAGAGGAAGCGGCCCTCTGGGTCTGAAAGGAGTTGTTTGACTTCAAAGGGGGAATCCTTGTTAATCAATATAGAAACTCCTTTTGTTTTGGCTAGAGGGTTTGTGGCATGGTACATTTTTGTAAACATGTTATCAGTGAATGTAGGGACATGTTTGCTCTTGAAGTGTGTTTCTTGTAAGAAGACTACGGACGGATGGACTTTTTTAAGTTCTTTTAACAGTTTGGATCTCTTCTCAGGGATGTTGAGGCCATTGACATTGTGGGATATCAGGGTCGGGGATTTTCCTAGATGGGTATAAGCCATGATCTAATTTGTGTAATTACGTATCGTATGATTAAGATTCCGGTACGGTTTGCCTTGTAGTCGAGGGGTTTGTGGTTAGGGCAATATCTGGTTATTAGGTGGGTTATGGGTAGGTTAAGGAAGGGAGTAGGGGTAGTGAGAGTGAAAGGGGGGTGAACAGATAGGGGAGGTTGAGTGAATGCTCACGTTACACCTGATAGGTGGGGAGCAAGTAAGTTGTCTTTAAAACGAGACAACAATGTCAACTCTGAGGGATATAAGGGAGGCGCAGCGGCACAAATTTGGCAGTGGAATGATGTTTACCAAAAATGTATCACTAGAATGTGTTGTGTGTGAGGTTATCTCTCATATAGAATGAGAGCAGAACTGGGAGACCTGGGGGGAAGTGAGCATCATAGAATTGTAATATAAACTCAAACCGATAACTTTAACAACGTAACAGCAGTTAAGGGAGGAGAGAGGCAAAAAGACCTGAAAAAAAAACAAAAAAAAAAAACCCCAAACCCCCCCTCTCGAGAGGGGGTCTAAGGAGGAGAGTCCTCACATATCTACCAGATTTTCTGAAAAAAAATTCTTGTCTGACGTGAAAATAGTGAGATTCTGTAGGCATTAGCAGCATTTGGAAGCCCCTTCCCCTCCCCCCCGCACCGTGCGTGTAGCCTAGTGCCCCATGTGGAACATACAGTTAAGAGGTTAGACATACCCCAATAAGTGCTTGTGTGGGTTGGCACAGAGCATAGAGCAATAGTCACGTGTACAAGACCCTCATTACCAAAAATCGGTGATCTCCGATAGATGGTTACCTTTTGACAGGTTACAGTTAGACCGGCTTGAGAACAAGTCTGTCTCCCTCAGTACATACCGGTACATGTGAGGACATTCAAAATCCAGGTGCCAGAGCAGATGCATTTTTGTTCTCTCTCGTTTGTCCAGGGAGCGCACTCTCCTTGCATCATTAATGCGGTTATTTTGTATACTCACAGATCCGGTTGCTGTAAAGGGTAGATGAGGGTATGCACTTCCTATTCGTCTGATGTCGGTCTGTCACTCGTCCTGTCTCCAAGTGGAGAGATTATGCAAGTTAAACCTTATCAAAAGCAGTATAGTTAGTCGCTTATGAGATCTTATTCCTAAGTCCTCAAACACTATGGATACCATGGGCTTAGATTGTAGCACTTATGTAAGGCGTTTAGGGTCAAGAGATCTGGTATCCCCCCTACGGTGTTCGTGGGCGAAGGAGTTATTTTGTTAGACCTTGAGGGTAGGTTCAATAAGGCATGTTCATGAGCGTATCATCTGTGCTCAACTGCCCTACTTTTAATCCGAGAGGGGTGTGCGGATATCTCCCGGGAAACAAACCAGGTAATATTTTACTAGGGTAAAGGGGCTATCTTAAAATAACATAACACCTAAACAGACTGAATTCTCATGTAGAAGTTTCAATCTAAAGTTTCCTGCTGCGAGAACAAAAAAAAAAAAAAAAAATTTCTTGGGGGGGACATCCCCCTCTCTCTTTGTTCTCCTCCCTTGCGTCAGTGAGTTCTGTAAAAGTGAATATTAGATTGTTTACTTGGATCTTGGGTTTCTAGTTCCTTTGAAGGAAGAGGGAGAGTCGGAGTTGCTCCTGTTGGTATTTCTGCGGTAGGGTCCTTGTTGGGAAGGAGGACGGGTGGGTGTTGAACCAGATCCAGATTGGTAATTGTTGATTTCCGGCGGCAGCAAGAATTCCGCGTACCAATCAGGGAGATCTATTGGGGTTATTTGTAGATTTTCGCAGAATTTTTTTAAATCGTCAGGAATTTTGAGCAAGTATTGTTTGCCCATATGAGAGGCTTGTAGTGCAAATGGGAATTTCCATCTATAGATTATGCCTTTTTCTCTAAGGACTTCCAGCAGCGGTCTCAGTGCTCTTCTGTTCTTTAGGGTAATTGGTGACAGGTCTTGGAACAATTGCACTGTGGTCTCATTAAATAGGATTTGGTCATTGGATCTTGCTTTCTGGAGAACGTCTTCTTTTAGACCAAAGTTGGGTAGGCAACATATGATATCCCTGGGTGGGTTTCCATCTGGTGCCCTAGGTCGGAGAGCCCTGTGAGCCCTGTCAAATTCTATGGGAGATTGTTCAGGTCTATCTAGGAGCTTGTTGAAGATGGAAGTCAGCGTCGGTTTGACTTGGTCTGGTAGAACAGTCTCAGGAACACCTCTGATTCTTATATTATGTCTCCTTCCTCTATTATCCAAGTCTTCCAAATGTCTATTCATTTCAATCAAGTGTTGAGAGTGGGAGGTAGTGATGTCATCCAGTCTGACCAGTGCCCTGTCTCTCCTTTTTCCCGCTCGTTCCGTTACAGCCATTTGTTCGGAGAGCCTAAGCAGCTCCGTTTTAATGTCCGTAATGGCGGAGGTGAATGATCTTTTAATATCCGCAGCTATATCTGTCATGATAGCGTAGGTCAGAGGTCTGTCACCTTCATCGTGGCCCGCTGCCGAGTCCTCAGATGGCGGTAAGGAAACTTCGTCGTCTTCTAATTCTTCCTCCATATTTTGCTTGTGAGGTGTCGTCATTTTGGAGTTTCTCCTTCCCCCGCTGTATCTGTATTTGTTCAGGTTTGTTGAAGTTATCCTTCTTTTGGGGGTAGTCAGAGAGCGGAGAACGTGGTCATGTGTTCCCTTTCTGATTTGTGTGGTCATATTCACTATGTGTACGGTTAATTTTCAGGCCCAGGTCTCACAGCAGCTCAGTTCCCACTCACACATCTGCCATCGGTGCCGTGCGCCAAGCCACTATCCCTAAATCCTAGGTGAGGATAGTAGGAAGCAAAACATTTTTGTGAGAATATAATCACAATAGGAGGGGTAGGTGTGATTAGTGCATTAGTTGCGGTGAGGGAGGGACTTCTCTTGCATCAAGTGGTAAAGTGGGAAAGACCGGTTGTCATTCAGTATAGCAGGATTTTATTACAGCCGACTGTGTGTCTCTGTTTGATTGCACCTGCAGTATAGTGGTTTATCGGTAGGGGGCAGGCATGCCTGAGTCTCTACTACTGTTAGGCCCAGGGTGTAGCAAGATGGCCGCCGTTCAGGATCACAGGGACAAGGCTATCATATAACTGGCCAGTCACCTTGATCTAAATGTCAGGTCGTCTCACCTGTGGTTTGGATGTAGTGATTCCTCCACTTTTCAGCGAAGTTCCAAGCCGTTTGGTAGCAGGGTGGGTGTCCTCGTCTGATCTTGGGTGCAGCAAGATGGCCGCCGGGCCCTGCAGTCTATCTCCGGTCTTAGTTAGGTAACCCACCTTCTGTCTGCCTTCAGATTTGATGTGGGATAAGGTGGTCGTCCGGGCCGCGCTCCGGATCTGTCGCTGGGTGATCTGCGGCGTTAGTTACCGGAGCGGGGTGGTTCAGAGGCAGTCACGGGTCCCAAGATGGCGGCGGCGCGGCGCTGGATGGATTCGGCCGCAGGTCTGAGGGCCGGCCTACAGACCTCTCCAGACCAGTTATCCTGCCGTGGGGACAGGCAATCTTCCGTGCTGCGATCCGGAGGTGTCGCCGTGTGATCCGCAGGCTTACCCGGTCAGGATGGATCCGGTGCAGGTACAGGCCCCAAGATGGCGGAGGCGCGGCACTGGTCCGGTTCAGCCACAGGCTTGAGGGCCAGCCTAACTATCCTCCAGACCCCTCAGATCCCGGTATCTGTGTCTTTTGCTTTGCAGCAACAGGGTGTAACCCCGTATTATTTTTATTTTCTCCTATGTCGCCGGATGGCATTAGATTAGGGCTCAGGCTGCGGAGCTCAGCCAGAACACGTCCTTCTCCTCACGTCGCTGGACACGCCTCGCTGGCGGCCTTTTATAGTGTGGGGCGTGTACTAAACACCCTCAGCAATAATTGGTCACAGGCATCCTGCCTGTGGCCAATCATTGTTCTCCTCGCTGCCGGCGCTGTGATTGGCCAAGCATGCGGGGTCACAGTGCATGCTTGGCCAATCACAGCGCCTGGATGACACTGCGATGGCGTAGTGCATTGTGGGCCGTTCGCGTCACTCGAATTTGGCGCGAACGGCCCAAATCGTTCGATCTTCGTCGAACGATCGAACAGCCGATGTTCGAGTCGAACGTATGTTCGACTCGAACACGAAGCTCATCCCTAGTCATGAGACAAGTGTTGGCTCCCTTTAGGAAACAGGTGTGCTCCACACAATAGACAGTACTCCAAGCTGGAGGAGAAGTTCTGGGTCCATAGGGCTAGGAGAGTCAAGGAGGCTAAGCAAGTCTGTGAGACTGAAAGAGCCAGGACGACTTGGCGAGTCCGGTTGACTGAAGGAATCTGGAGGTCTCGGAGCAGTGAGAAAGACCATGGTGTCAGGAGAACCCCTATCGAGAAGCCAGGGAGTAGACCCATGCAGCAGGTTGCTGCAACTGAAAAGGACGAGAGAGCCAGAGGAGCTGGGAAAGCTGAATGAAACACAGAGGTACTTTAAGAGACAGTCTAAGGGACAAGCCAAAAACCATGGTTAATGCCTCGTACACACGATCGCGATTTCCAACAAGAAAACCGCGTTTTTTTTTCCAGCCGGAAAACTGCTCAAACTTGTCTTGCATACACACGGTCACACAAATCTTGGCTGAAATTCGGACCATCAAGAACGCGGTAACGTACAACACGTACGACGAGCCGAGATCAATGAATTTCAATAGGCAGTTCGGCTCTTCTGCTTGATTCTGAGCATGCGTGTTTTTTTGCCCGTCGTAGTTGCATACAGACGATCGCGATTCCCGATTGGAATTTGTCCTGTCACGAAAATAGAGAACCTGCTCTCAATCTTTTCTTGGCAGGAATTCTCACAAAAAAAGTGCGATGGAGCCTACACACTGTCAGAATTTGCGACAAAAAGCTCACATCGCACTTTTCTCTTCGGAAATCGCAATCGTGTGTACGAAGCATTAGGCTTAAGCAGCAGTGGCTGGATATATACACTTTCTAGCAAACTTTGCAATGAAAAACAGGGATTTTTAGTTCGCACATATTGTAATACATGTTTAAGCTGGCCAACTGCGTCAAAGTAGTCCCTCTTATGGATGCATGAGCTGCTGAAGACACAGAGTCCGGATCACTGTGGCACTGGTTGCTGGATTGGGAGCTGCTCTGACACTCTGACATGCATGATGTGCCTTGGTTTTCTCACTCCCAGGATGGATGGCTGATGGATGATGTAGTCCACCTGTTGTCCAGGGTCAAAGGACGCGTTTCGAGGGACCTTCCTTTTCCTCTACTACGGGCTTAATTTCCCCCTGGTATTTACATGTATGGTTCTCATATACTTTTGTGAGTATACATCTTTTAATACATATTTATTTAAATTAGTTGGAACTTACTACAGTAGAGTGGTTGCGCTGTCTCCCCACCAGGACAGGTGTCCTTGTTGGAAGATGTTCCTTCACGTCCCTTACTGGTGGGAACTGTAAAATGTTGAATTTCCCATCATTTGACAAGGATCACCAGGATAAATGGAGAGGAGGAATCTCCACAGTGGTGACATAGACAGCAATAAAACCTGCCAGGGGCTTCAACACTTCCCTACTCTATCCAAAACAAAACAACAAAAAAAACTTTAGCTTTAGATATATTGCTTTTGTAATACATTTTTAGGTCATTGGGTCATTATATAGTTATTTACTACATGCATGAATCATTTTTTAGCATATCCAGAAATACCGGCGCCTGAAGTACATTTAATAACCAGCAGATTAGCTATCTGTTTGTTTAACAAGGTCACCCGGTCTGTAAACAGGCACAAAGGCCTGGGATTATCTGATCTAATTATCTTTCAATGGGCTCAGACACTTGGTCAAAAACAAATTAGTTATTCTTGGTAATGTAAAGTAATAGAAATTAGCAGCAATCAGCCAGACAAGGTTACTAGGCTCAGCACAAAGCAAATTTATTGTATCAGCCGGGCTTCTGAAAGAGGGAGATAAGAGCCATATACAGAGTCCTTAGAAAATGGGACCTGTAGATTATGTAGACCTATCTGTAGATTCTAGAGCTAAACTTCTGTTTTCCTCATTATAACAAACTTCTCTCATTGAAGTGGAACTCTAGCAATGCAAATAAAATACATATAAGCAAGCTGCTATACCTGCCAGAAAATCTTCAAGCTTGCTTAGCTGCTATTACAGTATGTATGGGCATCTTCCGCCTTGCAGCACTTGGGTCTTTGGTTCAAATCCCGGCCAGGACACTATCTGCATGGAGTTTGCATATTTTACCTTTAATGGGATTCCACTGAGTACTCCAGTTGGTCCTCAAACTCCAAAGACATGATGGTTAGTAAATTGGCCTTAGTATGTGTATTTATGCAAGTGAGAGGGGGACCTTAGATTGTAAGGCCGGCCATGGACGGTTCAACTCTCGGCCAGTTCTGTAGGCACCAGTCGAGATTTGAACCGTGTGTGGACAGGCTGAATGTACAAAGATTATCGATCAATTGACTTGGGTACAACCAGCCTACTTCCGAATATCGCTAACGGCTGCTATAGCTGCTATCAATAATCACTGTCTTCTACCAGCAGTGCCGGGACAAGGTCATCTAGAGTCCAGGGCAAAAATGCCAAACTGCCCCCCCCCCAATATGTATGAGCATTATGTGTCAGCAAAATTCCCCCCACAAAAACACTGAGCACTAATCTGCATGCTTACCCCCTAAGCCTAAATTCCTCCTCCTCCCAGTACAAATCCGCCCCCCTGCTGAAATCCCCCCTCTCAGCACAAATCTTGCCCCCAACACCCAAGTCCCCCCAGCTCAAATGCCCCCCCACTTCAAATCCCCCCTCCTAGCACAAATCTTCTTTCCCCCTCCCCCAAATTTCCCCTCCTAGTACAATACCCCTTGCCAAACCCAAATTTCCCTCTTCCAACACATATTCCCTCCCCTCAATATCCTTATGCCCCCCCAACCACACAATACCATAGTGCCCAAAGCAGCTGCCCTTCTGGCCCAGCCCCTGTCCTGGACCTGTCTCCTGGCAAGGACGACTTCCCCTGCCCCTCGCCAGGAGTAGACAGTAGCTTGGCAGGAGGGATTCTCCTGTCAGCACTGTGTGTGTTGATGGGGTAATCGTGCAAACCCATGGTTGCAGGAAAAAAACTTGCACCATCTATGGCCTGCTGCCTGAGCTCCTTACACTCCTTAGGCCCCTTTCACACTGAGGCACTTTGCAGGCTTTATTGCGCTAAAAATAGCGCCTGCAATGCGCCCCAAAAAAGCCGCTCAATAGTATCCAATGTGAAAGCCCGAGGGCTTTCACACTGGAGCGTTGCGCTTGCAGGAGGGTCAAAAAACTCCTGCAAGCCGCATCTTTGAGGCGCAATAGGAGAGCTAAAAATAGCGCTCCTATAGCGCCCCTGCCCATTGAAATCAATGGGGTAGCGCCTCCAATACGCCCGCAAAACGCCGCAAGGAGGCGTTATTGCGGGCGGTTAAAATACCCTCGCTAGCACCCGCAAATCACGGCAAAAAAAAGGTATAGCGGCGCTAAAAATAGCGCCGCTATACCGCCAGCGCATCCAGCGCCTCAGTGTGAAAGTAGCCTTACACTTTCAATTTGGATGTAATCAGCCAGGCCCTTGCACTACATAGCTAAAGGTAAATCTAAAGAAAATTAAATAGGAAAACTGTATAATGTATGGCCAGCCTAAAGGTCGTGCCATGCTGCCCTGCCTCCTTTCCTCCCCCTCTCCTCTTATAATAGGACATTACATTATTTTAAACGAATTACGTTTATTTGTGCTGCTAAGCAGCACTTCCATGTTTCTCGCCTATTCGAGAATTAGCTCTTCTCTTCTCCTGCCCCTGTGAATGCGCAGATGCCCAAAACAAGACCAGCACCACAACAGTTTACGTGCGGTTTCCTGACCATCTGCGCACCAATGATGGGGCACTATTCTTCCCACTGACACCAATGATGGGGCACTATTCTCCCCACTAACACTAACAGCCGGGCACTATTCTTCACACTGACACCAATGATGGGGCACTATTCCCCCCACTAACACCAACAGCCACGCACTATTCTTCCCACTGACACTAATGATGGGACACTATTCTCCCCACTAACACCAACAGCCGGGAACTATTCTTCACACTGACACCAATGATGGGGCACTACTTCCCACACTGACACCAACAGCATGGCACTATTCTTCCCACTGACACCAATGATGGGGCACTATTCTCCCCACTAACACCAACAGCCGGGCACTATTCTTCCCACTGACACCAATGATGGGGCACTATTCTCCCCACTAACACCAACAGCCGGGCACTATTCTTCCCACTGACACCAATGATGGGGCACTACTTCCCCCACTGACACCAACAGCTGGGCACTCTTTTTCCAAGTAACACCAATGATGGGGCACTATTCCTTCCCCTGATACCTTTATTCCAGAGATAAAATGATAATCCTGCCACTTTATAAAACTCTGGTTCGGCCACATCTGGAGTATTTCGTCCAGTTCTATTCACCAATCCTACTAGAACTGGAGAGAGTCCAGGGAAGGGCAACAAATTTAATAAAGGAAATGGAGGATCTCAATTACGAGGAACGACTACAAGCACTAAATGTATTCTCCCTGGAGAAAAGACGCTTGAGAGGAAATATGATAGCGATATACAAATACTTCAATGGTGATCCCAGCGTACGAAGAAAATGATTCAGTCTCAGGGAGTGTAGAAAGACACGGGGCCACTCAATGTGATTGGAGGGGAAGCTGTTTAACATTGAGTTGCGCAGGGTTTTTTTCACTGTCAGGGTGATAAGGATGTGGAACTCTCGTCCACAATCGGTGGTGTCAGCAGGGAAAATTGATAGTTTTAAAAGATTCTTGGATGTACATCTTAGTGAACACAATATACAGGGATATGGGAAATGATTATCGACATGAGCACACATACACCAATTACACAGGTTGGACTGGATGGACTAGTGTTTCTATTCAACCTTACCAAATATGAAACTATGAAACCAACAAAGGGGCAATATTCCTCCCGCTGATACCAATGATGGGGCATTGTTTACACCTATGGACACCAGGGCATTTTGTACTCGCACTATCCACAGTCCAGCCCCCTCAGAGTCTGAAGGACAGTAAACTAGCCCTATCTTTGGAAAACTTTGGAGACCCCTGCCCTAATGCAAAGGGGAATTAGAGAGAGACAGAGAGAGATAGAGAGGGCTGTGTTCTATGAGCAATGTCAGGAGCAAAGAAAAGAAAAAGGAGGGCGCACCAACCTCGTGCATTACCACTTAAAAGTTTTATTAAAATATAAATAAAAAGCAATGGTCCTACTCACAGACGGAGCTTAAGTACAAGCTTATCGGACAATTTAGGCTGGAAATTCTTGGCACCCACCGACCGAACTTGATGACAGAGAGGGTCCGGCAGCACCTCAAACATCTATACAGCTGACGCGTTTCAGGGGCGCACCCCTTTCCTCAGAGCTAAGATGATCCATGATCAATGTCAGGAGCAAGCAGGACCCCACCAAACTCAGTTATGCTTCTACTGTGGCCTCAAGTGTGAATATGCCATTATCTAGGACCTCAGTGGTCAGTTTGTCATTGTTTTAGGACCACACATTTTGTTTCTCAATAGAAATGTATTAAGTAAGCATAATTTGCAACAGTAACCCAAAAAAATCAGCATCTGAACATAAATTTGGGTTGGACGCTTACAAAGCATACCTATATATACAAACCTTGTTTTATTTTACATTTATTGGTCCTTCCAGTGAGCCTTTCCTGTCAGCAGGCTGGCTGCCATTAACACTTCTTACACAACTTACTGGGAGATGAAATTCATTAAGAGGAATAAAGAGGCCTCTTCCTAGGACTCTATAAGCTGGACATGATGTCTATTGGCTTTGGCATCATAAATGCTTCTGTGGCCTGGGGAGGATATGAAGCCAGGGACAGTGTGGTGGGTGGGTGTAATGTGAACTTTCTAAGGACGTCTTTAGCTCTGATAGTGATGAGTGATGAGAGCTGGAGGGACTCTGAATGTAAATAAACCCAAAGTACAGAGAACACGTGTGTTCAGTGTTCAGCCAGGAACACGTCTACAAGGACGACCTTCATCCCCATTGCCAAGCTGGAGTCTATACAATGCCTGCCATTTTCTATGTATTTTATTCATGCTATATATTCAATATATTGTTCCCACAGCTAATTCTATATATGCACTATGCTTATCTGTCTATACAATACCTACCTACCTTCTATATTTATATATACTATATAATTACTGTATATGTATATAGGCTGTCCTTAAAGTAATACAAAAGTGTACATAACATTTTTATTAACTTACGTAGGTTGTTCAAATTTCACATGTTGGTAGAGTAAGGTCCCTTTTACACATGCGTTTTGTTAACGGATAAAAAACAGACATCATGTTAATTATCTGATATACCAACTGTAATAGAAGATGCTTTGAATGGTTGGGATTTTTGACCTTCGCACCAGATAAAGCCAAGCCAAGAGAAGAAACTTGGCCCTGGTTTAGCCTCATTTATCCCCCCAGCTATTCTACAACACATAAACTTTATATTCCTTTATAGGTTAATTCAATTCTTTTCTCTTCATAGATGACATCATTATATTATATTATTTCAATCATTTCTCAATTACTCGTCGTCAAATAGCTGCCATGAAGCTATGATTATGACACTTCATATTACATAATCTTATCCTACAATCCGCTAGGCTATCTATTTTCATTTACAGTTACTTTCCTGAATGATTACGCCTTTTTCTACTATACTATTGTACATGTTCTGTTAATGGAATATCTATTTCTATTATATTATTGTATATGCTCTGTTAATGGAATTTTGTTGATAATTATCAAATTCAATAAAATATTTGAAACAGAAAAACAGACATCAATGCATCAAATGGATAATCATTCATTTACATCAGTTTACATCTGCCTCCGTCAACATCCGTTTTTTGGAGCAATCAAAGCCCTATTTTTCTTCCATTAAAAAAACGATTGAATGGAAAAAACGTATGTAAAGCCAGAAACGGTCTGTTTTGGCATGAAAAAAAATGTCTCCGGGACTCAAGTGGGCATTCAATATATCTGGTCTCACACAGTACACGGAACATGGAAATGCAATAGTTTTAGTAAGTATAAAGTGCTAAATACCTTTTCTCATTAGCAGTATTTAGCCTTGTGACTTCTATCAGTGTCCAGCCAAGCATTGGTTAAAGCTTGTAGGAGGAGTTTTCTGACAGTCCTGTGAGACTGCAACACCCCCGACCCTCTGTCTGGACAGTGCTGATTGGCCCTGTGCTAATCACATGCACCCTCTCAAGAAAAAAAAAGCAATACACACCAAACGAGCATGTGCAGAGTGACTCCATAGACTCTGTGTTATCAGGAAATTATTAGGGGACAGTGGAAAGAGGGGAGGATCAGAGAAGACAGGATCAAACAGCCTTTTTACACAATGCAGAGGATTAACTCCTTAGGTTCCACAGTGAGTATAACAAGCATGCTTTACTGCATATACAGTTTGATTTTACTGTAGTGGGTTTAGTAACACTTTAAGGACTCAAAAAGTTGAAAAACTGCAAAAAAATGAAGAAAAATGAAGAAAAACTGATGTAAACTTCCTTGTTTTTTTCTTTGAGAAAAACTTGACTAAACTGATAAAACGGACAGTCCGCATATGTATAAAGAGGCCCTAAGCCCTGTACACACGATCGGATTTCCTATGGATTTTAAACCAATGGATTTTTCCATCGGTAATCCGATAAAGCTGACTTCCATCAGTCTTGCCTACACACCATCAGTCAAAAATCCGACCGTCCCAAACGCCGTGACGTAAAACACTCAGACAAGCCGAGAAAAATTAAGTTCAATGCTTCTGAGCATGCGTCAACTTGATTCTGAGCATGTGTGGGTTTTTTGTCCGATGGAGTTCCACACAGACGGTCGGAATTTGCTATCGTTTTTTTTCCATCGGATAAATTTAAAACATCTTCTGGAAAAAAGACCGATGGGGCCCAAACACGATCGGTTTGTCCAATGAAAAAAGTCCATCGGACTGTTTTCATCGGTAAAACCGATCGTGTGTACAGGGCTTTACTCTTCCTCTATAGCAGTGGTTCTCAACCTGGGGGTCGAATGATGATTTGCCAGGGGTCACCGAAGCCTGGGCTGTTCTTGAAGCCCGCATCACTCTCCCTGCCTTTTTGCTTCCGCCCAGCAGGGCTATCCCTGGAGCCTGTGGCCGCCCAGTTGGGCTGTTCCTGGAGCCCGCAGCCGCCCACTCAGCCTCTTCGCAGGCGCCCATTCAGTTCACGGCATAGCTGGGGGGCAAAGACTAGAAGTCAGCTGACTGGTGAGGAATGTGAAGTGGGAGGGGCTGGAAGAGACCCTATCTCCTGATTTCGGCATAGTTATCACTGCTACAAGACACCACAAAGTCAGAAACATAGTGAAGCTGGAGACACAGTGAGTGACACTACCTGTAATTATAGTTGCCATTAAAAGGACTCAGGGAGTGCTAAATGTCCGAGGGTTAGGGGCGCAAATTACTTGTCTTGCCTTGGGTGCTGAAAACCCGCGCCACGAAAATAATTTTACTGTTAGGGGTCCCCACAACTTGGGAAATTTTATGAAGGGGTCACGGCATTAGAAGGTTGACAACCACTGCTCTATAGTAACTCTTCTTCTTTTTCATTGCAGGTAATAATGGATTCCAAGCAGAAGCATTGCACTGTCATTGAGCTTTTCATGAAGGGGGGGTGCAGGTTGTTTGACATCCACAGAAAGCTACAGAATGTTTATGGAGATGATAACATTGACAACAGCAATGTGCAGAGATGGATGAAAAATTTGAAAGAAGGGGAAACCAGCAGTGAAGACAAATCATACAATGGTAGACCATCAACTGTGACCACTGTCTGCACCCATCCTTTGTACTATAGAGCAAGAGTCACTCTACCAACATGTGAAAATGATGCCCACTTTTTAATTACTGTAGGTAAGCCCTTATATACTGTATATACTGTAATACTGGTCCTACCTGTCTGTACAAATTTTTCTTAATCTTTTTTTGAGTCACAGACCCTTTTAAGATTCTGATGAAAGCTATGGACCCCCATCCCAGAAATAGACACATACCGTATTTATCGGCGTATAACACGCGCCGGCGTATAACACGCACCCCAAATTTAGGAGGAAATTTTAGGGAAAAAAACTTTTAGGAGGGAAGTTTAAGGAAAAATAACTTACATTTAAATGCTGCCTTGTCACAGTGCAGCCTTGTCAGTGTCCATTGCAGCCTTGTCACAGTGCAGCCTTGTCAGTGTCCATTGCAGCCTTGTCACAGTGCAGCCTTGTCAGTGTCCATTGCAGCCTTGCCCCAGAGTCCATTTCAGCCTTGCCCCAGTGTAGCCGTGCAGTCTTGCCCCAGTGTCGCCGTGCAGCCTTGCCCCAGTGTCGCCGTGCAGCTTTGCCCCAGTGTCGCCGTGCCGGATTTTAAAATTGGCGCCGAGACTGTGCAGAGCGGGGCGGACGCCGCCGAGAACGCAGGGACGCAGGGACTGGGCGGAGCCGCCGCCGAGATACACATAGCCGAGTGTACTCGGCTATACTCGGCTTTTCTCGGCTCCGCTCACAGTCACGCCGAGTCCCGCCCTATGATTGACATAACACAGGTCCAATGGCGGGACTGGGCGTGACTGTGAGCGGAGCCGAGAAAAGCAGAGTATAGCCGAGTACATTCGGCTATGTGTATCTCGCTCCGCTCCGCTCAGTCAGCGGAGACAGCCCAGGGATGTGGGTATCGGCGTATAACACGCACCCACGATTTTCCCCTGATTTTCAGGGGAAAAAAGTGCGTGTTATACGCCGATAAATACGGTACTTGCAAGCAATAAATATGTTTATTCTATTTTATTAAAATTTGATTGCCTCACACAAATATGACATACACAACGTTTGAGTAAAGTAAACAATCTTAAAAAAAAAATCCTTTTCATGCAAAAAGTAATGGCCACTCATTACAAAAATGAAATACACTCATCTTGTGCAAATTAGACTCGGTTCACACTAGCTGACTAGCCACTGAAAATTGTGCAACTTTGGAGTCTGACTTTGATATGACTTTGAAGTGAGTTTGATACGACTTTTACACTCTCTGGCAACCCGTGTCAAAGTTGGATCAATGTAGTGCAGGAACCTTTTCCAAAGTTTCAACGACTTCAGTAGTGTCAATTGGAACGGCTCTCATAGAGATATAGTACATGGCATTTCATGTCCCGCGACTTTGGGTATCACCAGTCGGATCCTAAGTTGCAGGAGTGTGAACCGAGTCTAAAAGCAAAACGATTTTAATTATACTCAAATCTACTACTACTACTACTTCTACTACTACTTCTTCTACTCACTATATTTTCTACTACCATTACTACTACTACTACTACTACTACTACTACTCTCTCTCTCTCTCTCTCTCTCTATCTCTCTCTCCCTCACCCACTCCCCTCGTTATGTAGTTTCTTTCCATGAGAAGGTTGTTCTTGTTTGCCCTGCATAACTATATGAAACTGTGGAATGGTCTTCGGCAAGGTGACACACATGTCATCTTTGACATCCAATCTATTTCAACTTTTTGTTTTGATATAAACAAGTGCTGAAAACCCTGAATCACAAAGGTATGAAGTAGCAAAGGCAATCAATGCATTCATATCTTGCTCTACCAAACCAAGGGCAGACTTGTGTCAATACACACCAGATATATATGTAGCGGGGTATTCCCCTTTAATACCGAGAGACTACATCTCCCAGTACATCTTGCAGCACCCAGGATGCATTTCCCCGTGCAAAGACTGCTGGGGCAGACTTTATAAAGGGGAGTTTTACTATATAGGATAGGGGGCGCTAGTGATATCTAATAAAAAATACTATTACTTAAAATCCTGTGGATAGACACCGATAAGCTACCACAATCAGATAGATAAGTACAATATCTGTAAATGTAACTAAATTCGGCATCCAAAGTGGTACCAAAAATATTTGGAAATAAATAGAATATATATCTATATTACTACAACATATATATTAGAAAGTCCCAACTGTAACATAGATCGTGCTACCAAGTTAGTGATGGAAAAATGAATCCACACACAGAAAATGGAAAAATAGTGACAAAAAATAAATAAATGAAAATCCAAAATATATCGCTTCAAATATTATATGTGGAATACTTCAAAAAAGTGTTGATAGTAAAGTTCATACAGTGATGTATTTCTTTCTTCACAACAGTGCAATCTTATTCCTTCACCAAATCTTCTTAAGAAATATACACCCAAAGTGCAGAGGTAATGGATTGCGCTTACCAAATTGAATGGACCTCTTTAATTAAAAAGACAGTCACAGACAGCTTACGCAGGATAGTGCCTGCACACATGAGATGATTACTGGTAAATGAATGAACCTCCTTCCTCCGGTCTCAGATAAGGGATATGAAACACAAATAGGAAATCTCCATAGTGCAACCCGTTTATTCAGTATACAAGACACAAAGTAAAACTTTGTATAAAAAATGGCCAAGATGGCCTCTTACATTAAAAGGTGCCCATCCCGGCACTGGGGCTGCAAACTGTAGCGTGTGTGGAGCCAAATTGCTTGGGACCTCCGAAGCGGCGTGCGTTCCAGCAGCTGCTCGCTGAGCCAGGACTCGGATGGAGCACAGAACGTTGGACACGTATACTGGATCACTTTCACTTTCTAGGGGAGCAGCTTAATTGATTTAGTTAATGCACTATATATTCCTAATTATTATCAATTAATTTTTTGGGCGCGGAATTTATAAAATCACAGTTTATAAAGGGGAGGCAGAGTTTGTTCTGTCTCTTTGGACACCCCCTCTCCTAGCAAGAGGATCCCGGTGCTGAACTGCTGTGTGCACAAGGCCTGAAGCCTGGGCCTTGTGCTCTGTTCCAAAGAGCCCTCCGCCAGCCTAGCTGAACCTGAGAGACATTTTCTCCTCCTTGCTGCAGTACACCAGAAGGACTGAAGGCCTGGATGTCGGTGGATTCCTGTTCCTAGACGAATCGGCGGAGGAAACAGACTTGGACTGTCGGGGTGGTGAGAGAGCACTTGCTCATAGACACTTTATCTTCACTATTCATTTGGATTATAAGTTTGTTCATCAAGTGCACCACCGAAAGATTGCATGCGAAGATTTGTGTTCCCTGAACTTCTTTTTAGATCAGTCAGGCCTGACTGTTAGGTAGATACTATTGAGAGTTAGTCTGCCCATGAGGGGAAGTGATTGAAAAGAGGCAGCGCTAGAGCCGCATCGCATTACTTGAGCTATCTGATTGTTTGTTCATTTAAATACTGTTTATTTCTAAGATCTATACTTTGTTATACTGTTATTTTATTACTTGGGTCAAGTACATTTGGTGTCAGCTTCAGTTACTTTAATAGTAGTTTTAAAAGTATATTGCTGTGCATGCTTGCTATAAGACTGCGTCACCAAGAGTTGCGGTCACGCGGTCTTATCCCACTACTACTATCTGTGCCACGGGAGGTTAGAGCCGATTGCCAGGGGTTGACAGCGGTGCACTACAGGGCCCAAATCAATACCAGCAGCCCTCTTAACTGAGGGTATCACAACCTCAGTCTCTGTGAAAACAACTCTTCGCATGCAGATGAACGGTGGTGCACATTCAGGAACAGTATTTGTAATCCATAAACGGTTAATAAAAGAGGAATACTTCACCGGAGACTACACAACTCAGTTCAGCCACTAGTCTCCGGCGGGATAATAACTACAGCACGATGGGCTAAGGCAGTCACTAGGCCTAATCAAAGTACAAGCTAAATAAGTGAGCAGATGCTCGCTCTCCCCTCCAGACACGATCCCAGTCCGGGACTTCCACCACTGTGTTTCCACACACAGTGCCTTCAACGATCAGGTCTCTGGTCCAACTGATGTCAGCAACTCAAAGAAGTCAGGTGTCACCCAGGCTCAGCAATGGGGTGGGAGGCTCTTTAGAAGGTATGCAAGGCCCAGGCCTCGGGCCTTGCACTGAAACAGATCCGCACAGGGAGTCCCCTTGATTGCAGCGCGGTGTCCAAAGAGGCCAAGCTTAGCCTCGCCCTTTCCTTTTATAGCCCCACCCATGAGTCTCTGCGGTGGCCAAATGCACCCTGGGTGCCAAGCGGGTTTCTGGGTAACATAGTCCATAGGGCCTTAAAGGAGATCCTGCTACATTTACTATTGCCCATGTCCTTATTTTATAATGCTTGTACTGTCAGCCCGCTTGGGCAATCAGATGGTCATTGGACAAGCCAAGCAGCTCCTCTTTCTCCTGCCAGGTAGTTGGGGAGGACTGTTTAATGTTGAAGCTCACTTGGTCCACTTTTACAGGAAAGCAAGTACCTGAGACCTGGCATTAGAAAGGCTGCAGCCCGGTGGTTGTCAACCACTCCTCTATACCTATACTGTATCCACCACTCATTCCAATGGGCCTGAGCCTTCTACATATATTAACATTTGTCCTTCCTTCCTTCCTACCTTACTTCCTTCTTTCCTCACTCGCTCTCTTCCCCCTATTGCTTCCTCCCTAATCATCCTTCCTTCCGTCCACTCTTTCTTCCTTCCCTCTCTCTCTCTCTCTATCTGTCTCTCACTCTCACTCTTCCTTCCTACTCTCCTCCCTATCATCTTCCTTCCTTCTTTCCTTATTTTCTTTCCTCATTTCTTCCGTCCATCTCTTCCTTTTTTTCTTCTCTTACTTCCTCACTCGCTCTCTTCCACCTTTTCCTTCCTCCCTATTTATCCTTCCTTCTGCCCACTCTTTCTTCCTTCCCTCTCTCTCTTCATTCCTTTCCTTCCTCTCTTCCTTTCTTCCTTCCTTCCTTATTTTCTTTCCTCATTTCTTCCCTCCATCTTTTCCTTCTTTTCTTCTATTCCTTCCTCACTCGCTCTCTTCCCCCATTTTCTTCCTCCCTATTCATCCTTCCTTCCGACCACTCTTTCTTCCTTTCCTTTCTTCCTTCCTCCCTCTCTCTCGTCTTCCTTCCTTCCCTTCTTATTTGCTTTCCTCATTTTTTCCCTCCATCTCTTCCTTCTTTTCTTCTCTTCCTTCCTCACTCGTTCTCTTCTCCCTTTTCCTTCCTCCCTATTCATCCTTCCTTCCGCCCACTCTTTCTTCCTTCCCGCTCTTTCTCTTCCTTCCTTCTTTCCTCCCTCTCATCTTCCTTCCTTATTTTCTTTCCTCATTTCTTCCCCCATCTCTTCCTTCTTTTCTTCTCTTCCTTCCTCACTCGCTATCTTTCCCTTTTTCCTTCCCCCCTATTCATCCTTCCTTCTGCCCACTCTTTCTTCCTTCTCTCTCTTTTTCTTCATTCTTTTCCTCCCTCCTTTCCTATCTCCCTCTCGTCTCCCTTCATTCCCTCCTTCCTTCCTTTTTTTCTTTCCTTGTTTCTTCCCTTCATCTCTTCCTTCTTTTCTTCTCTTCCTTCCTCACTCATTCCCTTCCCCCTTTTCCTTCCTCCCTATTCATCCTTCCTTCCGACCACTCTTTCTTCCTTTCCTTTCTTCCTTCCTCCCTCCCTCTCGTCTTCCTTCCTTCCCTTCTTATTTGCTTTCCTCATTTTTTCCCTCCATCTCTTCCTTCTTTTCTTCTCTTCCTTCCTCACTCGTTCTCTTCTCCCTTTTCCTTCCTCCCTATTCATCCTTCCTTCTGCCCACTCTTTCTTCCTTCCCGCTCTTTCTCTTCCTTCCTTCTTTCCTCCCCCTCATCTTCCTTCCTTATTTTCTTTCCTCATTTCTTCCCCCCATCTCTTCCTTCTTTTCTTTTCTTCCTTCCTCACTCGCTATCTTTCCCTTTTTCCTTCCCCCCTATTCATCCTTCCTTCTGCCCACTCTTTCTTCCTTCTCTCTCTTTTTCTTCATTCTTTTCCTCCCTCCTTTCCTATCTCCCTCTCGTCTCCCTTCATTTCCTCCTTCCTTCCTTTTTTTCTTTCCTTGTTTCTTCCTTTCATCTCTTCCTTCTTTTCTTCTCTTCCTTCCTCACTCATTCCCTTCCCCCTTTTCCTTCCTCGCTACTCATACTTCCTTCCACCCACTCTTTCTTCCTTCCCTCTATTTCTTCATTCCTTCATTCCTTCCATCCTTCCTCTCTTCCTTCCCTCCTTCCTCCTGTTTGTCCTTCCTTTCCTGCCTCTATAAACCTGTACTTTCCATTCTCATATACAAATGCTGGAGACACAGCCTGTGACCTATATAACACATGGGAGGATGGTAATCAGTGAGAATTGTAGAACATGTAAGGAGGGGCTAACGATATAGATTTTTGACGTAGAAGAAAAGATGAAAGGATGCCGCGCTCATAGTACTATCACCTTTATTTATCCAGCGAGCATTAGACATTACAGACTGGCTGTAAGCATTGATTGATAAAAAAATAAGAGCGTTAACCTTCTGTTCAGGGTTTTTGCACAGAAGAGAATTGCTCCAAGGCATATGAACTACAGTTTAATAAAAGTCAAAGAAGACAAAAGCAATGACTATAGATAACACACAGTATAAAGGTCTTTCGATTCATTTGGTAATACGGTGTTATAGGGAGGGTGAAGGGTCGTGCCATAAATACTGGACATTTGAGTTGAATACGGGGAACCAGGACTGCTCTGTACACCAGAAGATCATACTGTGATTTACTAAAACTGGAAAATGAATAATCTAGTGCAGGTCGGTATATAAACCAATCAGCTTCCAGGTTTTATTGTCAAAGACTACCTAAACAAGCTGAAGTTAGAAGCTGATTGGCTAACGTGCACGGCTGCACCAGACTCTGAATCCTCCAGTGTTAGTAAATCTGTGATTGATTTACTAAGAGCAAACAGACTGTGCACTTTGCAGGTGAGGCTTCATTCAAAGAATACCCATTTACATGCAAAAAAAAATAATTAAAAAAAAATGAATTTTTGCTTGCACATGATTGGATGATGGTTGTCAGCAGAGCTCCCCCTCCTTTTCTAAGCTTTGGAGCAAGTCTTTTTGCCTTTAGTAAATCTACTCCAATAAGTAATTCTTGCGCCAGTTACTTACCATACAAACTGCGTGAAATGCAGAATATGCTGGTAAACTTATTTATTTTATTTTTCTCTTTATAAGCAAGTTCTGAACTAAAGGTGTGATGCTCTTTTTACAAAATGCTAATTTCTTGGCTGTCATATTAACCCTCTAACATCAATGACTTGAGTCACTAATTTGGAACAAGTATGCAGATACGGCACTTCGGCACTACTACCAGCATGCTTAGTCTCAAGTAATGACTCATAAAAAAATGGAGCCAGGCAATTAGCATTTTAAAAAAAAATGTCACCCCCCTCCTGCCACCTTCTGCAGCTCTCGCTGGCTCTCCCGTCCCACTGGGAGACCAGAGCGAACAGCCGGTCGACCCGCCGGCTGGCTGGACAGCCAACCAAAGCCGGGATCAGCTTTTAATCGGCTGTAAATAACAGTAAACCGGAAGCGGTGACATCACATCACTTCCGGTTTACTCAGAAGCCAACGGCACCAATTTTAAAAAATCGAAAGCATTCAAAAACACAGATCTTAGTGTTTTGAATGCTTTTAAGCACAGGGGAGGGATTTGGGGTCTTTTGGACTCTCCATAAAGAGTACCTGTCACCTGCCTTTTGCTGTCACAAGGATGTTTACTCTGCATTCCTTTTGACAGCATCAAAAGTGATAAAAAAACAGTGTAAAAAAAAAAAAAAAAAAAGCACACAAACTGCAATCATCCCACACATATGAGGTATCACCGCGAACATCAGATCAGTAATTCTAGCACCAGACCTCCTCTGTAAATCTAAAGTGGTAACCTGTAAAGGCTTTTAAAGCTTTTAAAGCATCGCCTAAGGATTGTTTGTCGCCGTTGTGCGCAATTTTAAAGGGCGACATGTTTGGTATCAATTTACTCGGCATAACATCATCTTTTACTCAAAGGCAATCAGCACCATTTTTAAAAATCAAAAGCATTCAAAAACACTGATCTTGGTGTTTTGAATACTTTAAAGGGCAGAGGAGGGGTTTGGGGTCTTATAGACCCCAGATCTCTCTATAAAGAGTACCTGTCACATGACTATTGCTGTCACAAAGATGTTTACATTCCTTGTGACAGAAATAAAAGTGATCAAAGAAAAAAAAAAAAAAATTAAAGCAACAGTGTAAAAAAATAAATTAAAGTGCCCCCGTCCTCCTGTGCTCGCATGCAAGGGCGACCTCGCTTGTCGGTCCCACACGCACGCAAACAGATTTAGCCCCACGCGTGAGGTATCACTGCGGATGTCAGATCATGGGCAGTAATTTTAGCACTAGACCTCCTCTGTAAATCTAAAGTGCTAACCTGCAAAGGCTTTTGTCTCCTCCTCCCATGCTCCTCTCCAGGACTTTTTCAGAGCCTCTCCCATCCTCTGGAACTCACTACACTAAATCTATCTGGTTATCTCCTACTCTGTCCACTTTTACGGTATAACTGAAAACTCACTTCTTCAAGGAGACCTATCCTGCCTTCAGCTAACCACCAAATCGTGTACTTCCATCATCAGTTCACCCCTCACAGTTACTACCTTTTTGTTTCACCAGCCCCTCCCTATTAGATTGTAAGCTCGCAGGAACAGGGCCCTCCTAACCCTCTTGTATTGAATTGTATTGTTGCTGCATTGTCTCCCTTTATATTGTAAAGCACGCAAACTGTTGGCGCTATCCTTATCCTTTATAATAATAATAAAAATAATAATTTGAAAGCATCGCCTATGGCTAGTGAAATTTACATCTTTTGTCACCGTTACACAGGTGTGCGCAATTTTAAAGCGTGACATGTATGGTATCTATTTATTTGGTCATCTTTTATACTTTACAAAAAAATTTGGTTATGTATTGTGTTTTTTTGTTGCATTAAAATTCCCAAAAAAGTGTATTTTTCCCCCAAAAATTGCGCTTGTAAAAACGTGGTATATAAAAAAAAAATGGCTGCAGCTTCTTAATCAGGCCCTGAAACAAGAGCGATATACCGTGGCAGGGGTGGGACAAATTTAAATGGGGGGGGGGATTTTAGCCTTGCCTAGGGCAGCACCCAACCAAAATACAGCACTGCACTGTGGTAAAGTAAGAAGTCTCTGACCAACCAGCCATACTACGCCCTGGCGTATGTGGGCTCTTCAGTAGACACGTCGCACTCATTTTGTTATTCCCTCAGTGTGTGGTGGCAAAGGATATCAGTTATTATTCTCGATGAGGTAATTCTCATTCGACGTTCTACCACGAGAAATAAACATGATTTTCCTTTTTATGCAATATTGTCATTCTAAACGGAATTAGTAAATACAGTTCAAAGTCTCCTCCGACTCTGTTTCAAACTGCATCCACTTCTGGAAAATAAAATTAAGCAGTTCACTTTTGTCTGGTCACAACAAATTATTGCGGCTAACCTTTCCATGCCACCGACGGTTCACAGAACACGTCAAAGCCTATCAAAAAAAAAAGTAATATGGATTGCTACACAGAATTTTATTTGGGTATTCAATTTATACAAATGTCAGACTCAAAGGAGTTATTTAAGATAAATAAAACTACTGGTACATATGCAAATGGAGATGCTGCAGGAAATTGGAGCGTCTTAGATAATAAAATGTCAGCTCTGAAATGAAACAACTTAAAGCGGTATTAAACCCAGAACCAAAAATGTATTATATTGTAGCTTACCAATCATTAGATGTGGTGGCTGCATTTGTTTTCTTTTCTTTGGCTTTTCCCCCTCTGTTTTTACCTGGCGATCTGGCCAGTAGCACACCTCCTGTATTTGGGGCTCCTATGACCTATGGTTCCAGAGATACGGGGGGCTCCTTGTGGAGCCTGTCAGAAGCTACATACATAGCGGCCAGTTTAAATACAAGCTGGCACACTCTGTTTGCAGCAGACTGAGAGGATGAGCTCACAGTGCCTCTCCTCACTTCTTTTCAGAGGCACTGAGCTCAATAAACAGCATGAAGTCTTGGACCAATAGTAAGGGCCGGTTCACACTGCTGCAATGCGGGAACCCTGCGAATCCACTGCGGGTTCCCGCATCGCATGTTTCCTGGCGGCAGTTCACACTGCCCTATGCGAACTGCTGGGAGTGTCAATTAAAAGTTAAAGCGGTTGTATACGGCAAAACTTTTTTTTTTTTTTTTCACAACCTGCAAGGCAAAGTCATAATGAGCTAGTATGACTAGCATACTAGCTCATTATCAATCACTTACCTTAGATCGAAGCCCCCGCAGCGGTCCTCGGACACGTCCTCCGTCGCATCCATGATACCCGGAGCGCTGTGATTGGCCGGAGCGACAATGACGTCACTCCCGCGCATGCGCGGGGAACGGCACGTTCCCCGCGCATGCGCGAATTCCGGCAGTGTCCGGCAGGCTGCCATTCCAAGAGCCGCCGCACTCAGTGTGCCTGCGCCGTTATCTACGGCGCGATTGCGCCGTAGATAGCTGTGCACTCTTTTTTGCAAATATCTCCGAAACCGTGTAGGTCTCGGAGATATTGCAAGCACCTACAGGTAAGCCTTAATGTAGGCTTACCTGTAGGTGCATTTCATATTTGTGGGTATACAACCACTATAATGACACCCCCAAATCAGTTTGCATATTGCAGTGCAATCTGCAAACTCGGACAGGAATCGGATCGCATGGGTGTGAACACCCATGCGATCCGATTCTGCTGCGGACAAAAAAAAGGGTCCTGTGCGAGTTTGGTGCGAATTCAGCCATACGACCTTTATGGCTGAAATCGCATCGCACAGAGATTGCGTGTGATTTTCACTGCAGTGCGGTGCGAATCACATCCGATCTCTAACATCGCACCAGTGTGAACTGGCCCTTAAGTACCATTGGTCACAGCTGTCCAATAAAAACGCTGCAGTGGAGGCACGCCTCTCACTGCAGTGTCATAGAAGGGGGCTGCCCTACATGCTACATGCTACACGCAACACGTGGGAACAAGAGCGCGCCCCTTCACACCTGCATGTGAACAGAGTTTAAGGAATAAATTATTAGGGAAAATCAGACTCATATTTGTGAACATGAGCAGATAATGTAAATTATATTGATTTCCATCATTTGGATTTAGTAGCACTTCAATCCTCACTTCTGGGTGGACTGACCCTCTAAGCTCTTTTATTTTTCTTTCTTTACCTGTAAGGTGAAGTAGATCAAAGAAAATCGAATCAATTCCTACACTCCAGGGGGAAACCGGCCGTGTTCATTATCAGACATGTTACTCGATTTCTCAGAGTCCCGCGAGTCTCTCCTCCAGCTGAACATTCCGCCGAAGCCTTAGAAGATCCATCGACGCGAGCGCTGAAGGTTTGGCAGCGTGGAAAGGGAACTCACACGCTATTAATCTGATCCGCAGGTCTGCAATGGGAAATAATCGCCAGAACCATCTGTTTAGACTCATCTGGTGCCAGTGTGAATGGGCATGATGAATTAAAAAGTCCTTTAATGAATTTATTACGTGGGTAGCCCGTGCCTTGCAGGTGATTGATCATTGTTCAGCTGCTCTACCACAGCTCTGGGCGAATATAGAGAGACCGCTCAATTCCCGGTAAAGTTATGGAATTATTTTTCAGTTCAGCCGTTCAACTTCAAAATCTAATGTTTAAAGTTTTTGCACACAAAACGAAAGTTGAAATGAGACTTGCAGTGTAATGCCACGTACACACAACCGTTTTTCATGACGAGAAAAATTTCATTTTTTTATTTGGTCATTAAAAACGATCATGTGTGGGCTCCAGAGCATTTTTCACAACGTGAAAAATGCCCATTCAAAATTTGGAACATGCTCTAATTTTTCTCGTAGTTTTTCACGTCGTTGTTTTTCTCGTCATGAAAAACGGCCGTGTGTAGGCTTTAACGACATGAAAAAAACGCGTATGCTCAGAAGCAAGTGATGAGACGGGAGCACTCGTTCTGGTAAAACTAGTGTTCGTAATGGAGATAGCACATTCGTCACGCTGTAACGGACTGAAGAGCACGAGGCTGAAAAGCGCGAATCGTCTCTCACCAAACTTTACTAACACGAGGATCAGCAAAAGCAGCCCAAAGGGTGGCGCCATCCGAATGGAACTTCCCCTTTATAGAACCGTCGTACATTTCGTACGTCACCGCGCTTTGCTCAAGCATTTTTTTTCATGATAGTGTGTATGCAAGGCAGGCTTGAGAAGAATCACGTCGAGAAAAACTTTGTTTTTTTCAATGACATTAAAAACGGTCGTGTGTACGCGGCATAAGGGCTGATTCACACCAGTAGCCTGGTAGGACACAGTATTACTAAACCCACAACAGTAAAATCAGTCTGTATATGCAGTAAAGCATGCTTGTTATACTCATTGTGGAACCTAAGGGGTTAATCCTCTGCATTGTGTAAAAAGGCTGTTTGATCCTGCCTTCTCTGATCCTCCCCTTCTTCCACTGACTCCAAAACATGTCCGGATAAGACAGAGTCTTTGGAGTCAGGCTGCACATGCTCAGTTTGGTGTGTATTGCTAGAGAGTTTTTGTTTTTTTCTTGAGAGAGTGCATATGATCAGCACAGGGCCAGTCAGCACTGTCCAGACAGAGGGTCAGGTGTCCTGCATTCTGATTGGACACCCAGTGCATGTATTAAAACTCCTCCTACAAGCTTTAACCGGGCACTCATAGAAGTCACAAGACTGCTATATACTGCTGATGAGAAAAGGTATTTAGCCGTTTATATTTACGAAAATTATTGCATTTCCATGTCCTGTGTACTGTGGGGGACCAGATATAGTGAATGCCGGCTCCTGGGTTTAGTAACACTTTAACTCCGAATAGTCCTTTCTATTGCTCTCAGCCTCCTCTAAATTTCCAAATTCTTTTTTCTTTTTTTGCTGCTGTGATTTGACTTCCTGTTAGAGGGTGGCTACATTTGTTCCTAATGGATTATGGATGATGGGAATGTTAGTGTACATAGAGCAGTGCACATGAGCACAACTAATGGAAGTGAGGGGGGAAAAATAGAGATTTGGGAGGTCATCACAAGGAGGCAGAAAAAGACAGTGAGAGCTTATTCACTTGTACGGCATTCTTTGCCACCCCAATCTATGGTAGATTGCTTTTCAGAGGCTGTTTGACCCTACAAATGCGCACACCACCATGCCACAGTCATGTGCATTGCCAGTGGTTGTGGCACAGCCCCACAGACTGCCATTGGACATGTACGAAGGTGGTAACACCCACCAAATACAACATGCTGTTTACATTTTGTGCACATCCCTGACCACCTACATGCTCTGATTTTCAACCGCCTGGTTTTACTGCCCCCTAGTTGCACGTGTGAATGAGGCCTAGGAAACAATTCCATGAAAAACAAATTACAAGGCTATTAAGTAGTGGATGTGTATGGATTATTTTTTGGAGAATGAGGTTATTGTTTAGTGTCACTTTAAATTTTATTCACTACAGTTGTATTGGGATGCAGTGGCTTCTGTTGCAACCCGACGTGCTGCAGTGCATGCAGTGCTTTTTTCATCGCACACCACAACAACACAGTGGTGTGAACTGACACTATAGGAAACAAGGCAAGTTGCCTTGTTTCGGCATTGGGACTACGCTAAGAAACACCGCCAAGAGCATTCCAGCATAAATGGTGTGAATGGGCCCTAAGTATCTGCTCTGTAAGCTGATGGGTCAGAGGTAGAGGAACTTGGGCTGGCTTCTAGGAAGGAGGGAGCTTTGGTTGAACGTCATTAAGGTGTAGGTGTTCACTAGCAGTCCTTGAAACAGGCAAGCGTTGGTAGCTCATAATTATATGGGCATTACCAGTGTCGGTGCGTCCATAAAGGGCGCAGGAGTGCCGCCCCCTTCTCCTGTCACCGCTCTAATCACCATAGATAGATTCATGTGTAGCGGCCTCACCCCGTCCTCTTTAGCTAGGGGTATGTCACGCGACAGGATGAGGTGCGCCACGGCCCATGTCCTCCCCATAGCTGTGGGTGAGGTGAAGGCCAGTATCAACATCTTCCTCGGGCCAAATGTGTGCTGGTTACGGGACTCAGTCCTGCTGTGCTGGAATCTCCCTTGCTCCCATAAACAGAGTCCATACACCGATCACAGTCCAACTCTCTGTTTTATTTCGTAGCTCCACAACAAACAATGTAATGGCAAGATACGGTGGGATGAGCAGGTCGAGGCACTGTACTGATTTTAGTCTCTATACCCCTGTACTATGACCAAGGTTAGTAGCAACCTTGATTAGAATACCTTCGCTGCGTTGCGGCCCCTATCAGGGGAAGATGTTCCTCCAAGGGAGTTACCGGAGGCCCATCCGTCACCGGGTTGACGCTGCTCCGGAATCTCCGGACGGGTGACCTCCCCAGCCTCCTCACCTCAGATGTGGGTCCCCTCGCAAGGGGCACCCTGGAATCACTTCACCCTCGCGGGACCCAGTCGAAGTCACTGGGCCCCAGGCCTACGACATAGTACCTCACCCCAGGCTGAAGGTGCCTGGGATGGACTCCAACTCCATTCCGGTCAGGCCTAGGGCGCCTGAGCCGGAACCTCGAACCGGCCGCACCCAGGCCTAAGGTGCCTGGGTGCGTGAAGAGATGATCCTCCGAAGACCTCGTGGTGAGGGCGTCTCCCCCTTTTATCCCCTCCCTTCGACACCACGGCGGGTTCCCCGCCCCAGCCGTACCATCTCCGGAAAGGGAAAAAAAGGGTAGCACTGTGGTAGTGATTCTACCTTGAGCCCGTAGGTACCCCGCCACCCACAGGCCAAGGAGAATACTGCACCACCCAATCCTCCACGAATAACAAAAAGGGGTCCATACCCTAACCTAATTACACACCTGGGTCACACTACCCCCCAGGTGTACCCCAACTAAATCTGAAGACCCCGCTACACATGCATTGCATGAATCTATCTATGGTCGCTGCTGACACCCCCTATTCAGGTGTCCGCCCCCTTTTTGGGCGTTGGGCACCTGAATTACAGCGGCAGGGGTGTTTTTTGGAAGCGCCTGATTAGAGCCGTAGCTGTGTGTTAGCAAAGCGAAGGAATTCACTTTGCTAATACTGAATCCGCCTCTCAGCCAATCAGGTTGCCGGGTCTGTTACTGGTCACCTGATTGGCTGAAACCTCAGGCGCTGTGATTGGACACCTGAAAGAGGACGGAAGAAAACATGGAGGACGTGGAAACCGCCTCTGACCCACTGCGAGACAGGTAAGTGCAGGCAGTATCTGATGGGGCACAGTAGCGGCAATTGATGGGCACACTGGCAGCATCTGATGGGGCACAGTAGCGGCAATTGATGGGCACAATGGCAGCATCTGATGGGGTACAGTAGCAGAAATTAATGGGCACACTGGTAGCATCTGAAGGGGGCAAAGTAGTGAGAAATTGATGGATACACTGGCAGCATTTGATGGGGCACACTGGTGGCAATTGATGGGCACAGTGTCAGCAATTGATGGGTACAGTGGCTGCGTTTGATGGCACAGTAGCGGCATTTATGGGTACAGTGGCTGCATTTGATGGCACAGTGGCGGCAATTTATGGGTACAGTGGCTGCGTTTGATGGCACAGTGGCGCCAATTTATGGGTACAGTGGCTGCGTTTGATGTTTTTTTTTTTCAGTTTGTTTGCGCCCCCCCCCCCCCAAAATTTTGAGCACCAGCCGCCACTGGGCATTACAGTACGTTACAAACCCAAGTCTGGGGAAAAAATAAATAATCCTGTTACGTTTTTAGGTTTTCTGGGAGTTATCCTATAAACGAAGAGCCTTGGTGCTGTGATCATTGAAGCGCTAACACCAGTCATTTCCCTGAATTGCCCCCCCAAAAAAATATTTTTTGGTAGTGCCCCTCCCGAGACTAGACTCTGGATCCGCCCCTGTATTTATCATGTTTAACATTATAATTGAAAGTGAAAAAAAAATAAAAAAAAATTTCGGTTGACCTCAAAAAAGTAATACTGTAGTGGGGAAATCTTCCAATGGAGACATTAGTTCTGGTGACCTGGGGGACCCCAAGAGATTCCCTAAATTTGAGGAGATTTCCTCTCACTTCCTGTTTTGGCTATGGGACAGGAAAAAAGGGCAATCTCCCCAATGGGACACGGATGGCAAACATAAACCTTATAAGGGTTGTAACCCTCCAATACTCTATCCAAAATGAAAAATAAAAAGTTTTTCCTATAGTTCTACTTTAAGCAATATGGCCCATGGTGTACAGGGGAGGTATATACTGCTCTCCTGTATCTCCAATAACTAATGAGATGCAGCTGCTCCCAGCTGTAACTTTATATCTAACAGTCCTCCTCTGTGTCCTCAGTCTGACATACATCACACAGTTTATTCCAGGATGACGAATGAAGTGACATGCAGAATCTATGCTGAAAAAATATAAACCAGCTGTCTTCTCCACCCCGCCTACAGCTGCACGGAACGCAGAGCCAAGTGACATTTCCAATTCTGGAAGTCACTGTGAGCTAAACTAGACACCTACACACAGGTAAGGGAGAACTAGAGGGAGACGAAGATCTGCCTTGTACAGTTCTACAGGTTTCTCCCCTGTACTGAAATGTCTTACTTTGATATCACTGCACACTGTGAGCTTCTCAGAAGGTGTATTAGAAGCTGCCACAACTCAGATAGAGCCTGTCTCATTTCCTGGCTGGAGGACGTCCAGAAACTTCTAGCCCTTTTCTCCTCAGCCCGACTTTCCCTGGTCCGCCCTTTCATTCATTGGATTTCAGTTAAACTTGCTGAATTCTGCAACTGGCTGGACTTTACAAGGGTGGACCCTAACACTTTGAAACACATTCAGTTTATAAAGATACAAAATGTCCAATCTCCCCTACAGACAGCACCCCCCATGCTCCGGCGGTAGACTGTCCCTCTGAATCATCATGTCCAATGCAGGGCTATGGTCCAGTGGCGGCTGGTGCTCAAAATTTTTGGGGGGGCACAAACAAACTGAAAAAAAAAACATCAATTGCTGCCACTGTCCCCATTAAATGCAGCCACTGTGCCCAAACGCCACCAGTTTGCCCCCTCAAATGCAGCCAGTTTGTCCCCAAATGCAGCCAGTTTGTCCCCAAATACAGCCAGTTTGCCCCCTCAAATGCAGCCAGTTTGTCCCCAAATGCAGCCAGTTTGTCCCCAAATACAGCCAGTTTGTCCCCAAATACAGCCAGTTTGCCCCCTCAAATGCAGCCAGTTTGGCCCCAAATGCAGCCAGTTTGTCCCCAAATACAGCCAGTTTCCCCCCAAAATACAGCCAGTTTGTCCCCCATATACAGCCAGTTTCCCCCCAAAATACAGCCAGTTTGTCCCCAAATACAGCCAGTTTGGCCCCTCAAATGCAGCCAGTTTGCCCCCTCAAATGCAGCCAGTTTGTCCCCAAATGCAGCCAGTTTGTCCCCAAATGCAGCCAGTTTGTCAACAAATACAGCCAGTTTCCCCCCAAATGCAGCCAGTTTGTCCCCAAATGCAGCCAGTTTGTCCCCAAATACAGCCAGTTTCCCCCCAAATGCAGCCAGTTTGTCCCCAAATACAGCCAGTTTGTCCCCATATACAGCCAGTGTGTCCCCAAATGCAGCCAGTTTGTCCCCAAATGCAGACAGTTTCCCCCCAGCCCGGCACTTACCTTCCTCGGGTCAGCACCGTCCTTCTTCTGTCCTCGATGTCTTCTCCCGCCCTCGATGTCGCTTCAGCCAATCAGGTTACCGGTAACCAGACCCGGTGAACTTGATTGGCTGAAACGCCTGTCAGTGTTAACCAGGGAATGCACCCCCGTGCATCCTCTGGTTAACTATTTGGAAGCCGATTAGAGCCCTCAGGCTGTAATCGGGAAGCCTATCAGAGCCGCTGGCTCTTATAAACACTTCCAAAAACCAACCAGCCGCTGTTATTCAGATGGCCGGCGCTCAACAGGGGGCCGGCCATCTGAATAGTGGGCGGCAGCGGCAACAACAATACATAGTGTAGCGGGGTCCTTAATTTAGGGGAAGTGTTTGAGAGGTAGTTATGCTCAAACACCCCAATTGTCAAGATTCTATCAACCATTTTTGTCCGCAGGAGAGTATCTGTGTATAGTTCCCTGTGGTCTGGTAGGCCAGGGTTGAACCGCTGATACAGTGCTGTGCCTTGTGTGTCCCCTCTCAGCAGCCGTACAGTGGGTGTGGCAGGCCTGCTGTGCATGCTGGGAGAGCATATAAAAGGGGCAGACGCTGCCTGTTCGGGGTCTGGCTGTTCTGTCGTGGTCGGGGGTCCTACCCCAGGGAGTGTGTTCCTGTCCGCCCTGGGCACCTTTGGCCCAGGGGCGGAGGTCGGTGAATCAGTCCCAGGCACCTTTAGCCCTGGGACTGCAGCAAAGGCCTTGGGCCCAGCACCTTTGGCTGGGGCCCATCAAGGATCGAGGAATCCCAGGGCGGAGCCTTGCGAGGGGACCCGTATCTTAGACGAGAAGGCCAGGGAACGAACCATTCTGAGGGACCTGTGAGAAGTCACGGTGAAGGAAGGGGCCCGGTAACTCTCTGGAGGGATGTCTTCTCCTTACAAAGAGGTCAAGCTTTGAAACACCAAGTTCACCAGGTCTGTGTCAGAGACCAAGTTCACCAAGTCTGTGGCAGAGACCAAGTTCACCAGGTCTGTGTCAGAGACCAAGTTCACCAGGTCTGTGTCAGAGACCAAGTTCACCAAGTCTGTGGCAGAGACCAAGTTCACCAGGTCTGTGGCAGAGACCAAGTTCACCAAGTCTGTGGCAGAGACCAAGTTCACCAAGTCTGTGGCAGAGACTGTGCGGTTAGTTAAAGTACCATTTGGCTGCTAGTCTCTTCCTAGGGAGACTATCCATCTGGGCTGAGTCTGTTTGAGAAGCCGAGCAGTGAAGTGATTACGTTTGTGCCTGGACCTCTCCCACACCTTATGCTGTCCTGTCCTCTTGCTCCAACCTTCACTTATCAGAGACTGTTATTTACGAGAAATAAACTCTACGTTGGAGTTACAGCTGGTGTGGACCTTCAAGTCACTGGGGGGAACAAGGACTTATCTTTATTAACCATAGAGCTGAGAATCATTCTCTGGAGGATTCTGGTTTTCTGGCTGTG
This sequence comes from Rana muscosa, assembly GCA_029206835.1. Taxonomy (NCBI): domain Eukaryota; kingdom Metazoa; phylum Chordata; class Amphibia; order Anura; family Ranidae; genus Rana; species Rana muscosa. The sequence goes on along the minus strand of CM055122.1, from coordinate 278,229,130 downwards.
GAGACCCGCCAACAACACCACTCAACCTCCTCACCCAGGAGGGTACAGGCTTGTGGCGTGGTGTGCCCTCTCTCCCTGCGAGGAGCCAAAGACAGGAGAAGGGGGTGAGATCGCTACAATAGGTTCATGCAATGCATGAACCTATGTATTGTTGTGAGTGACGGGTGCAGGAGCGAGAGGGGGCAGCGCTCCTGCGCCCACTATGGACGCACTGCCACTGCTATGGTCCCTTTTTCAACCATGGTGCCCAGGCACTCTGGGGTGCCTTTAGGTTTCCTCAGGGGTGCCTTGGCAAAATGCCTAAAAATTGCCCAAAAATTGTATACAAGCCAGCAGGTGGATGAAGCCTGCCTTTTATTAACACAAAGCCACAGGTTTTCATTGTGCACCATTACAACCTTCTAGCCCCCAATGATTACATCGATTGGTAAGGAGGATGTCAGGTGCCTGCACAGTATCCTTGTTTGCACTGGGGTCACATTAGCTGAGTGAAGGCAAGAAACTGAAACTGAAGACAAGAAACTGAGGGAGAAGAGAATAGTTGCAATACTAGTCAATATCATTGTGCAAAGGTGTATTTGCTTTGGAAGCGGTGTCCTACAAGTGTGGATGTTGCCGGGTTATGTTTAGTTCATAGTTGTAGTTTCTCCATAATTTAGAATGGGGTGCCCCGAGATTGTGCATAATTTTAACCTCCCTAGCGGTAATCCCGAGCGTGACTCGGGGTTGTTTTTTTATGCTAGGATCGGTAACCCCGAGTCACGCTCGGGGTAGACATTGCAGAGCTCGCAGCGGAGTTTCCCTACCTTCTCCTGGCGATCCAGCGATGATGTCCTCTGCTGTGATCGCCAGCGAGACCTCCGGCGAGTGTCGGCACTTTCGACCCCATCTGACTTCCTAGTTCCGTTCCCTGCGAGCCGCAGCGGCGCATGGGAGCGGAACTGGGCGGCAAATTCAAAAAGGTAAACACACAGTATACATACAGTATACTGTAATCTTACAGATTACAGTACTGTATGTAATAATTACACACCCCCTTTGTCCCTAGTGGTCTGTCCAGTGTCCTGCATGCACTTTTATATAATAAAAATCGTTCTTTCTGCCTGTAAACTGGAGATTGTCCATAGCAACTAAAAAGTGTCCCTTTATGTCAAAAGTGGTTTTAGACCAGCTAGAAAGCAGCGATAATAAATTAGAATCACTCGCAGAATTGAGCGATAGCGATTTGTGGGGAAATTCGTCATCAAACACTAAATCTAATGACAGCGACAATTCTGCAACTGAGCAAATTTCAGTGTTTTTGATTTGATTACATTATTGAATATTTTTTATTATAATTAGATTACTATTTTTTATAATTTTTTATAGTTATTCATTATATTATAATTTATAATTTTGTGTTTCATATTTATCATACCCGGGATGTTTACTAGACTCTGGTTTGCTCAGGTTTAAGTAAGTAATTACTAAGAATCGCAGGCCTATAATACATAACACCAAATTTTCATGCAAAATAATTGTACCGCTTTTGGTACATAATTCCAGAAAGAATCATACCGCCAGGGAGGTTAAAGGGGACCTTAATTGAAAAAAAGGTTGAGAAACACTGCCTTAAACCACTGGAGCTTGATGGAGGGAAGATGCTGCAAAGACTGGTCTAGCAGCTGGGGGAGTGGAGGATCTAGTAAGTACATCAACTTTTTCATGTCCCCTGGACCTAAAAAGGTAGTTAACCCTTGCAGTGCCCCACTGTAAGGGAGAATTTTAAAGTTTCCTGGAGTTGGGCTTAAAGCACCAGAGCAAGGTTTGTTTGGGTTTTATCTTTTTTTTTTTAAAGATTTGCATAAAAAGCAGTATTGTGTTAAGCCCCCTCCCTTCCCCTGAATGGAACTGACTTTAACAGCACCATATCTCATTGAGGATCTATCTGTGTTTCCATTTTTCAACACAACAACCACAGGGAGCTGTCAACTTGAGATTCTCATATTGAATATAATTATGATACAGAGATTTATTGTGGCCTCTTCACGGAGGATCTGTAATTAGGGTGCTGAGCTCCTATGGATCCTGACAGGAACTTGTGATGGGATGCTTGTGGCGTAAGGTCTACTTTCTCCCCCTCCTGTCCTTCCAACAGTCCCCAGGTCAGACTTCTGTCAATTGCTCAGCTTAAAGACTGCTCTGTAATTGTCAAAACATGTAAATTAACATTTCTAACATGTCGTATTTATTGCGCTTTTACTTTGTTGAAAAATCGTTTTTTACTATCAGATCTCGGAAGCAGGCAGGTTCCATTTTGGCTGTGGGCATCTGAAGCCCTCCTGTGTAAATTTCCAGGACTTCTGTACATGCGCAGTAATGCCTCAGTGAGACCGTACTTCTTACTGACCTGTTGCCATATCAATGTCGGCATCGGCCTATTGTAGCGGGTGCTGTCAAGTGCCCTCCGCCGCCCCCACATCCATCCATCCCCCCCATCAGTGAAATGGTGACAGGGCGGGCTGCAGCTCAGCACAACTCGGGCAGCGGTGTGACAGGGAGGAGGCGAGCTTTCAGAATGTTTCCCCCGCTCGCCCCCCTCCTCCCTTTCTCCTGTCAGAGCGCGGCTCTCCCATTCATTCGCGTAATTTGCAAATAACGCAAGATTTCGGTAGGAGGCGATTCGCAAGGAGTCATGGGATACATGACGCCGATATTCCAGGAACCCTTGCGAATTGCCTAGTGACTTAATCGCCTAGGCTATTAAGACCAGGAAGTTGGGTTGAAAAATGGAAAAAAAGGTATTTATCATCCCCTAAAAAAATTAATATTGCCCATTGTGAAAACTATGCACTAAGGGCATGCAGCACAGACAAACATAAAAAAATGGGTGGAACTCCACTTTAAGATATTTCTATTTTTCATTAACCGCTGGATGTTTAAATACCAACTCTTTCATGTTCTCCTGAGGAAGTGTGTTTTGGTTTATGAAACGCGTAGAGAAGGTCTGAAACACATAGATAAGATTCTCTCGGTTTGGTGGAACAGAGTGTAGAGAAGTCCCCACACGACTGGTGGATTGTAACTGTTTATTGATGAAAATTGCATATGGATAACTGATGTATACAGGCTATTACCTGACTCAAGGAGGAGGTGTAGATAGAGAATAGATAGATAGAGAATAGGAGAGGTCCAAGAACAGAATCTGGGGGATGCCGACAAAGAAAGTAAGAGAAGAGGAGGAAGTAGAATTGTAAGTAACGATAAAGGTGCGGTTGGATAAGTAGGATGAAAACCAGTGAAGAGTAAAGTCACGGAGACCAAAGTGTGAAGTTTTTTGAGGAGGAGGGGGTGATCCATTGTATCAAAGGCAACAGAGAGGTCCAGGAGTAGTACAGAATTGTGAAATGGTGAGTTTTAGGAGAGCAGTTTTAGTGGAGTGTTGAGGGCGAAATCTAGACTGAAGGAGATCAAGAAGGTTATTCTCAGTGAGGTGGTCACTCAGTCAGTTGTATCAATCTTATTTTTGAAGTGATTGGCGATCTCCTGGACAGTGAGTGAGTTAGTGGGTGGAGGTAGTGGAAGACAAAGTAGAGAGTTAAAGATAGAGAAGAGTTGACAGGGACGGGATGTTAGGTTGTTAATGAGAGTGATAGAATAGGTCTGATTGGCAGTGAGGAGCAGGAATTGTATTTTTGGAGGGCAAATTTATCTTGGTTGAATTCTTTCTGAGACTAATGCCTTGTACACACGGCCGGATTTTCCAATAAAAAAAGTCTGACGGGCTTTTTTGATCGGAAAATCCGGCCGTGTGTATTCCCTATCTGACTTTTTTTGTCGGAAATTCCGACGGACCTAGATAGAGAACATGTTCTCTTTCTGTCCGTCGGACTTCCGACGGACTTCCGGCGGACTTTTGCACGGTCAAAAGTCCGACCGTGTGTACTCTGCATTAGTCTTACACCACAGGTGCTCAAGAGCACGTCTACGTTTTTTCAGACTTTTGGTGTCATCTGTTTGTCAAGGTTGTAGGGTCGGGGCCTGATTCTGAGTGGAGTGGGTGGGGCCACTCCACTCAGGGAGGGTCTAGAGAGGATGACAGTGAAGTGTTGTAGGCAGGAGCAGCTAGGTTGGGGCAGGACAGGAGTGAGAATTTGTCATAGAGGTAGTCAGTAGCAGAGTAGAGAAGCAGAGTAGAGAAGAGAAGGGTTGAGGTGGCTAAGGTATCTACAGGAAATTGTTAGGCGGTTAGAGGGAGAGAAGTTGGAAGTGAGGGAGAGAGTGAAACTAATAATGCAGTGGAGAGAGGAAAAGGATTGTTGGAGAGGTTGCACGGAGAGCATAGGCGGGAGGGGGGGGAACAAGGTTGAGGGTGTTGCTGTCAGAGTGAGTAGAAGCATGTATCCATTGCTTCAGGTCAAACGAAGAGGTAGACAGGGAAGTTTAGAAGAAGCAAGAGTGTAAGCATTAACAGGGATGTTAAAGTCACCGAGAATGATTGTGGGAATTTTAGAAGATAGAAAGTAGGGTAGCCAGGCAGAGAAGTTATCATGAAAGGCTGATACCGGTCCAGGGGGCCAGTAGATCACAGCTATCCTTGGAGAGAAAACACAAATGCAATGTGCCTCAAATGAGGAGAGTGACAAGGGGGAGGTGGGTGAAGGACCTGAAAGGTGCTAAGTGGGGTTAGAAGGGCACTTCCCCTCATTTCAGTCCACTGGGTCTAGAGAAGGGCACCATGAGAGAGGGCAGCAGGAGAAGCAGTGTCGTATTCATGAAGCCAGGTTTCAGTAATGTCGAGTAGATTAAATAAATTAGCAATAAAGAGGTCGTGGAGAGAGGTGAGTTACAGACAGAACAGGCATTCCAAAGGGCAATAGAATGGAAGTCTGGTCTTGGAAGAAGGAGGAATGGAAACTAAATTGTAGATTGCGGCTGCTGCCAGAGGGTAATGGGTGCCCATGATGGAGGCCCAGGGTTTGGGGATATACCTCCAGAGGTAAGGAGACGCAGAAGTGTGAGGGAGGTAATATGGGAGTGCGATTTATATGAAGGGACATGCCCAAGTGTCCTGGAGGTTTTATTAGCACGAGGATTTAGAATTAGCAGGAGTTGGTGAGTGCAGTAATATTACATATAAGCTGTGGGGTGGAGAAGAGGGTTAAAGGAAAGAGAATATAAGGAGAGAGTACACAACTGTCAGAAGGAGTGGTAGAGAACGCATGTTACAGAGTGGATGGAAAGTTAAAGGGTTAAACAAGGTCACCTGCTGTCTGTTGTGTATTTTTGCTTTGTGCAATCGCTGAAGTACAGAGTCAGAAGCGTTCCCACTTAAATAAATAACCCCCACTTATACAAAGGACCCCAGCAGAAAATGTGCCCCCCAGCAAATGTGGGTATTAAATGCAAAAGGAAACATTTATTATATTGAAGCTTTCCAATTCTTGAATGTGGTGGCTGCATTCGTTTTCCTTTTTTAGGATTTCTTTCCTTTATGTTCTGGTGATCCAGCCAGTACATCTGTTTTTTTTTTTTGTTTTTTTTTAAAGAACGGGTTGTCCTGCAGATATAGAAGTTGCAGGGATGAGAAAAAACATTTACTACTGACAGGGGTGCTTACTATTTGCAGCTTTTATTTATTTATGGAAAATCTTTATCCCAAAAGGAAAAAAAAAATGTTTGCTGTAACTGCCTGTAGCGGGGTCCCCAAATTTAACCCGGCTATACCTAAATGTAGGGGTGACCAGAGCAATAGTTTGGCTCGGGTCTCTTAATTGTTTGGACTCTGCCTTACTGCTGTGTCACCTGGCGTGCAGTTCCCCTTTGGGTGTATAGGTGGTGCTGTCACCTATACCCGGGGTTGAACCACAGGTGATGGAGTAGGTATTAGATGTCCTCTCTCGGCTGCCATTGGTGGGCGGTTCTGACCTGCTGTGCATGCCGGGAGAGGATATATAAGAGGCAGACGCCATTACACGGGAAGCAATTTCCCGGGGCCCATGCCCGGAAGCGATTTCCCGGTGCCCATACCCGGAGGAAGCCAATTCCCGGGGCCCATGCCTGGACGACAATTCCGGGGCCCACTGCCCGGAGGGAGCTACCCCTCGGGGGGGTGTGCCCCATCTTGATCGAGGAGTCTCGGGCACCTTCAGCCCGAGGCTACAGAGTTCCAGGTAGGCCCAGTACCTTTGACTGGGTCTACAACCGAAGAGGAGTCCCAGGGAACCCACGTGAGGGTGACCGCTCTGACACGGAGGAAACCAGGGGAGGATCGATCCCAGAACAGGAGGCGAGTAATAAAGTATTGCTGACTCAGGAAAGGCCTGTTGACCTGTCGGAGGGAAGGATTCCTCACTTCGCAGACTGCCTCTGCGGAGTATTGAAAGTTCAGGAGGGATCTCCTTGATTTGGTCCTTGGAGGGGACTGAGTCATTGTTCCAGCATCATGCCGGCTGCTAGTTCTATTGAGTGACTATCCGGGTGAGCTGTACCCACTCGGGACCGAGTGGCGACAAAGCCAAGAGTGTGTCTGAATCCACTTCTATCTGCTAACCTTTTCTCACTTCAACTCTCTGGTTCCTGGAAGCAAGATAAAATAAACTCATGTTGGAGTTGATGTGTTGTGTGAACACAGTGTTGCCAACCCCCTGAAGTGAAATTTACTGGCAAGGATGCCAAAATTTCTGTACGGCACCAATTTCTTACTGGCAAAAATAATGAAGATTACTGGCAGAGCCACATTTTTTACTGACACTGCAAAACAGTACCTAAAATTACTGTTTTTAGTGCTAAACAGTGCAAATATCAATATTTCAACTATAAACACACAGCTAATGCTAATATCAATGTGTTTAAGTTAAACAAAAGTAAAAAAACATATTTCTCAATTCACATGAAGGTTAGGTTACTATAACCCAGCCAGCACAGAATTCCCCCTTACATCAGAGTCTGCAGGATGCCCCCTTACAGTGCAAGGGCACTCTTATGTAAAGGGGAACGCTGCAGATCATGATGTAAGGGGGAACTCTGATGTGGAGGGGAGCTCTGGTGAATAGAGACCACCTTCCACAGAGTGAATACACTAAGGTAAGGGGGGGGGGCACTAATATAAGGGGGAAACCTTTATATCAGTGCCCCCTTACATTATTGTATTCATTCACCTCCTTACATCAGTGACCCCCCCCCCCCCCTCAGAATGGCCTGGCGGCACTGTCACTTACCTCCTCCCAGGTGCACAGTGTGAGGCTCAGTCAGACGGCTCCAGCTTGGTGGGTCTGATCTCCTCTCCCCAGTCCACACGTGTGTTTCTTCCTGGGCCGTAACCCCCATCCCGGCGGCACTCCCACTCTTGACTCCTTTCTAGGATCCCCTCAGAGACTGTAGACATGACAAGAGATGGTCAGAGACTGCAGACACGATACAGGAGGTGGACAGAGGCTGCGGACATACTACAGGAGGGGGACAGAGACTGCGGACACACTACAGGAGGTGGACAGAGACTGCGGACACACTACAGGAGGTGGACAGAGACTGCGGACGCACTACAGGAGGTGGACAGAGACTGCGGACGCACTACAGGAGTTGGACAGAAACTGCGGACACACTACAGGAGGTGGACAGAGACTGCGGACACACTACAGGAGGTGGACAGAGACTGCGGACACACTACAGGAGGTGGACAGAGACTGCGGACACACTACAGGAGGTGGACAGAGACTGCGGACATACTACAGGGAGGTGGACACTGGAGAGACTGCGGACATACTACAGGGAGGTGGACACTGGAGAGACTGTGGACATACTACAGGAGGTGGACAGAGACTGCAGACATACTACAGGGAGGTGGACACTGGAGAGACTGCGGACATACTACAGGAGGTGGACAGAGACTGCGGACATACTACAGGAGGGGGGACAGAGGCTGCGGACATACTACAGGAGGGGGAACAGAGGCTGCGGACATACTACAGGAGGGGGGACAGAGGCTGCGGACATACTACAGGAGGGGGGACAGAGGCTGCGGACATACTACAGGAGGGGGGACAGAGGCTGCGGACATACTACAGGAGGGGGGACAGAGGCTGCGGACATACTACTGGAGGTGCCGGAGACACTCTGCGGACATGATGGTGCCCTCCTCACCCCCTCACAGTAGCCTCCTCCTCTGTCCACCACCATATTACTTCTCCACATCATCAGTGTGCTGTGTCCTCCTCCTGTGCCCCTTTCACCTCTCCACAGGTCAAGGCAGCACTGTGCTGCCCTGACCTGTGGAAAGGTGCACAGGAGCCAGAGGAGGACACAGCACACTGATGATTTCGAGAAGTAATATGGTGCCGGTGGACAGAGAGCACATCAGTCTCTGTGTCCCCTGCATGGCACCATTGGCACGGCTTCACGCTCCAGGCTCACTCACTGACCCCCCCAGTTTCACTCACCTCGAGTCTGTCTGACTCTGTCCTCCACCCTGTCAGTGCTCCGCTCGCTCCTCCACCCTGTCAGTGCTCCGCTCGCTCCTATGATGATTAGTGCTACTGCTCACTGCAGGACTGAGGACTCGAGTCACGCCAGTGTATTCAAAAATGGCGCCAGCGGCGCCATCACGTTACTGTGCGTGCGCCGCCCGGCCGAGCGTGAACAAGTTTCCCTGCGCTCGGCCGGCTTCGGAACGGCGCATGCGCCGTTGTATGGCCGGCTCGTGGCCATCTTTTTTATGGGCGCCGGTGCCCATAGCGGACATTAACGTACACCCCAAAAAAGGGGTTAAATTCACGTACCGTACGTAAATCTACGTACGGTTGGCAACACTGTGTGAACATTGACCTCATTTGGGAAAGATAAAGACTCCCCTCTATAAACATAGAGGGGAGAACCAGAAGAAGGAAGCAACTCGCTGCGGGACCCAAGTATGTAACACTGCCTGACCTTTATAATCTAGAGGACACGAGCATGTGGCATGGTGTGTTTTATCCCCCTGCTTGAGAAGGTAAGAGGGAGAAAATAATCCGTGTGCTACATGCCTATAAAATATTAGCTGGGGTTTGTCTTCAATTTGTTAGTGTATCTAAATCTGCTAGAACATTTAATCCTCCCCTCCTCCCAGATTAACAATGCTGCTGTTCAAAGGTGCCCCCTGTGCTCCTTTATCCAGAGTGGGGCGTGCTCTAATACAGGCATATGTTACAGTATGATGTTACTGGCCAGGTGAAAACAGAAAGAAAAAAGTCTAAAAAAAGAATACTAATGCAGCCACCACATCTAATGATTGATAAGCTGCAATATGTTTCATTTTTGATTTTGGGTTTAATGTAGGGTGACCAGACATCCCCTTTTTCCGGGGACAGTCCCCGGATTGAGGACACTGTCCCCGGACCAAGTCTGTCCCCGGTTTTGTCCCCGGATTGGAATTGAACAGGGGCTGGGGCAATTTCAAAGACAGTCAGTGCAGAATATAAAAAAAAATTCTGAATTACTGAATTACACCCTCCCCTACTCCGCTCCACCGCGCCTACTAGCTTAGGGGGGTGTATTTTTTTCCATTTTCTGTGCCCCTTTCTGATGATCATGTGCTGGTCGGAGCGGAGGGAATATTTCTTCAGTTTCGGGCGCATGCCCATTCAGCTCCGCTCGCATGTTCTTCTGCCTTGGCTCAAGTCCCGGCCAGCCGCCTGCCTGCTTATCTCCTTGCCTTCCCTGACCGAGTGATCTTCCTCCACTCCCCACCCAGTAGTAGCCAGGGCCCGGAGAGTAAGACTCGACAGGCTGTGAGGCGGGGGGAAGAGAGTCGCTGATTGCCGCCATTACAAGTAGAAAAAAAAATATGTCCCCGGATTTCATTTTAAAAATCTGGTCACCTTAGTTTAATGCCTTTTTAGGGGAACATAATTAAGCCCTGAAACAATATCCCCAAATACTATGCTGATCAATACAGCATTAGTATAGAACTTAATGACCACATTAAGACCGCTGGAAATATGGGAATAAAATAATTACATTGCTAGTTTCATGCTGCCAACGAGCTGTTATTAATTTCTAATCGTTCCAGCTGACTCTCCTCGAGCCCCTCCACTCTTCTGATGTGTTTACTTCTAAATCACGTGTCGGTCTGTCATTTGTCTTTCCCGTTATTCTTGCTCTTTGTGGTTTCTCATTATACTAAACATCACAACAGGAAAAGTTTTCAGCAGGTTCTACCTAATTGCCCCTGGACAGCCCAAGAAGCCACGAAGAGATAATGATGACCGACGAAATCCGCAAACATTAAGACATTTAAAACCTTTTTTTTTTTTAATTTATAGTTCATTTACAAGTGCCAACAAACATGGGCGCCCACTGAAATTTTTGCAGGGGGGGGGGGCGCTTCGGCAGCGGAAATACACAGTCGCATTTAACCCTTTCTTCGACCGCTAGCGGGGGATAAAAGCGCCCCCCACGTTAAAATGTAAAAACACCCCACTGTGCCCCCTGCATCTTTCAATATCTCTTTGTCACTACTGTGTACCCCCTCTCCACAACTGCACCTCTAGACCCCTTTACATTACACAGCACCCTACAGTTCTGGACCCCTTTACATTACACAGCACCCTGCGCCTCTGGACACCTTTACATTACACAGCACCATGCACCACTGAACCCCTTTACATTACAAAGCACCCTGCATCACTGGACCCCTTTACATTACACAGCACCCTGCATCTCTGGACACCTTTACATTACACAGCACCCTGCATCACTGAACCCCTTTACATTACAAAGCACCCTGCATCACTGGACCCCTTTACATTACACAGCACCCTGCATCTCTGGACACCTTTACATTACACAGCACCCTGCATCACTGGACCCCTTTACATTACACAGCACCCTGCACCTCTGGACACCTTTACATTACACAGCACTCTGCACCTCTGGACACCTTTACATTACACAGCACCCTGCACCTCTGGACACCTTTACATTACACATCACCCTGCATCTCTGGACCCCTTTACATTACACAGCACCCTGCATCTCTGGACACCTTTACATTACACAGCACCCTGCATCACTGAACACCTTTACATTACAAAGCACCCTGCATCACTGGACCCCTTTACATTACACAGCACCCTGCATCTCTGGACACCTTTACATTACACAGCACCCTGCATCACTGGACCCCTTTACATTACACAGCACCCTGCACCTCTGGACACCTTTACATTACACAGCACTCTGCACCTCTGGACACCTTTACATTACACAGCACCCTGCACCTCTGGATACCTTTACATTACACATCACCCTGCATCTCTGGACCCCTTTACATTACACAGCACCCTGCAGCTCTGGACCCCTTTACATTACACAGCACCCTGCATCACTGGACCCCTTTACATTACACAGCACCCTGCAGCTCTGGACCCCTTTACATTACACAGCACCCTGCAGCTCTGGACCCCTTTACATTACACAGCACCCTGCATCACTGGACCCCTTTACATTACACAGCACCCTGCACCTCTGGACCCCTTTACATTACACAGCACCCTGCATCTCTGGACCCCTTTACATTACACATCACCCCGCTGCATCACTGGACCCCTTTACATTACACAGCACCCTGCATCACTGAACCCCTTTACATTACAAAACACCCTGCACCTCTGGACCCCTTTACATTACACATCACCCTGCATCTCTGGACCCCTTTACATTACACATCACCCTGCTGCATCACTGGACCCCTTTACATTACACAGCACCCTGCATCACTGGACCCCTTTACATTACACAGCACCCTGCACCTCTGGACCCCTTTACATTACACAGCACCCTGCACCTCTGGACCCCTTTACATTACACAGCACCCTGCACCTCTGGACACCTTTACATTACACAGCACCCTGCATCACTGGACCCCTTTACATTACACAGCACCCTGCACCTCTGGACACCTTTACATTACACAGCACCCTGCATCACTGGACCCCTTTACATTACACAGCCCCAGCACCTCTGGACCCCTTTACATTACACAGCACCCTGCACCTCTGGACCCCTTTAAATTACACAGCACCCTGCATCTCTGGACCCCTTTACATTACACATCACCCTGCTGAATCACTGGACCCCTTTACATTACACAGCACCCTGCATCACTGAACCCCTTTACATTACAAAACACCCTGCACCTCTGGACCCCTTTACATTACACATCACCCTGCATCTCTGGACCCCTTTACATTACACATCACCCTGCTGCATCACTGGACCCCTTTACATTACACAGCACCCTGCATCACTGGACCCCTTTACATTACACAGCACCCTGCACCTCTGGACCCCTTTACATTAGACAGCACCCTGCACCTCTGGACCCCTTTACATTACACATCACCCTGCTGCATCACTGGAACCCTTTACATTACACAACACCCTGTACCCCTTTACATTACACAGCACCCTGCACCTTTGGACCCCTTTACATTACACAGCACCCTGCATCACTGGAACCCTTTACATTACACAGCACCCTGTACCCCTTTACATTACACAGCACCCTGCATCACTGGACCCCTTTACATTACACAGCACCCTGCATCACTGGACCCCTTTACATTACACAGCACCCTGCTGCATCACTGGAACCCTTTACATTACACAGCACCCTGTACCCCTTTACATTACACAGCACCCTGCACCTTTGGACCCCTTTACATTACACAGCACCCTGCATCACTGGAACCCTTTACATTACACAGCACCCTGTACCCCTTTACATTACACAGCACCCTGCATCACTGGACCCCTTTACATTACACAGCACCCTGCACCACTGGACCCCTTTACATTACACAGCACCCTGCATCACTGGACCCCTTTACATTGCACAGCACCCTGCATCACTGGAACCCTTTACATTACACAGCACCTTGCATCACTGAAACCCTTTACATTACACAGCACCCTGTACCCCATTACATTACACAGCACCCTGCATCACTAGACCCCTTTACATTACACAGCACCCTGCATCACTGGAACCCTTTACATTACACAGCATCCTGCACCACTGGACCCCTTTACATTACACAGCACTCTGCATCACTGGACCCCTTTACGTTACACAGCACCCTGCATCACTGGACCCCTTTACATTACTTAGCACCCTGCATCACTGGAACCCTTTACATTACACAGCACCTGCACCCCTTTACATTACACAGCACCCTGCATCACTGGACCACTTTACATTACACAGCACCCTGCATCACAGGAACCCATTAACATTACACGGCACCCTGCATCTCTGGACCCCTTTACATTACACAGCATCCTGCATCACTGTACCCCTTTACATTACACAGCACCCTGTACCCCTTTACATTACACAGCACCCTGCATCACTAGACCCCTTTACATTACACAGCACCCTCCATCACTGGACCCCTTTACATTACACAGCACCCTGCATCACTGGACCCCTTTACCTTACACAGCATCCTGCATCACTGGAACCCTTTACATTACACAGCACCCTGTACCCCTTTACATTACACAGCACCCTGCATCACTAGACCCCTTTACATTACACAGCACCCTGCATCACTGGAACCCTTTACATTACACAGCATCCTGCACCACTGGACCCCTTTACATTACACAGCACTCTGCATCACTGGACCCCTTTACGTTACACAGCACCCTGCATCACTGGACCCCTTTACATTACTTAGCACCCTGCATCACTGGAACCCTTTACATTACACAGCACCTGCACCCCTTTACATTACACAGCACCCTGCATCACTGGACCACTTTACATTACACAGCACCCTGCATCACAGGAACCCATTAACATTACACGGCACCCTGCATCTCTGGACCCCTTTACATTACACAGCATCCTGCATCACTGGAACCCTTTACATTACACAGCACCCTGTACCCCTTTACATTACACAGCACCCTGCATCACTAGACCCCTTTACATTACACAGCACCCTCCATCACTGGACCCCTTTACATTACACAGCACCCTGCATCACTGGACCCCTTTACCTTACACAGCATCCTGCATCACTGGAACCCTTTACATTACACAGCACCCTGTACCCCTTTACATTACACAGCACCCTGCATCACTAGACCCCTTTACATTACACAGCACCCTGCATCACTGGAACCCTTTACATTACACAGCATCCTGCACCACTGGACCCCTTTACATTACACAGCACTCTGCATCACTGGACCCCTTTACATTACTTAGCACCCTGCATCACTGGAACCCTTTACATTACACAGCACCCTGCACTGTGCAAGACATTAATACATGAGTTACTATGACCAGTGAAGGACATTTACCCCCCTCCCCCCCGCCACCATGCTGCATATTAAAAAAATCACAGTCATCACATTCACATAATCACATTTAATTTTTGTTTAGTGCTTACTTGCACTGACACTGACTGACTGATGCTGCTGTAGCACACCATCTGTCATCTGTTTGAAATTCTAATGAAGATGAACTTCAACTTGTTGCTGGCCTGGTTGGTTCCTCCTCAGCGGCGCTGGCTCCTCTAGAAGGCAGCTCTCTACGCTCCTCCCATCAGTCCCCCTCCCGCCGTGAGTGACGTCACGCCACCAGGACGGGCGCCGGGCGGGGCTGTAAACTAAGGGGAGCAGCGGCAGCGCAATGATATTGGCTGGCGCCGGCAAACAGGGGCGGGCCACGGGAGCGGAGTAAATGTATGCATTGCAACACACTGACAGACATGAATGATGGCAGTGACAATCGGCGCAGTGTTGCCAACCGTCCATATATTTACAGACAGCCCATAAATTTAACCCGTTTTCGGGCTGTCCGTTAAAGTCCGTTATGGGCATCGGGTGCCCGTAAAAAAGATGGCCGCGAGCCGACCATGCAACTGCGCATGCGCCGTTCCGAAACCGGCCGAGCTCGGGAAAGCTCGTGTGCGTTCGGCCGGGCGGCACATGCGCAGTAACGTAATGGCGCCGCCCGGCGCCATTTTTGAATAGATCGGGACTCGGAACTCGGGACACTATGGCGGTCGCCGCTATTTGGTGGCTCATGCAGTGCACTCAAGGACTCGGAGCCGAGCATGGGTGAGGAGGAGGAGAGTAAAACTGGGGGGATATCAAGTGAGAGGAGGACATCTCTGGCAGCCCGGAGGGTGAAGCTGTGGCACTGGCATGCAGGGGAGGGACAGAGACTGATGTGCTCTGTGACTGTCCACTATCATATTACAGCCTCTGTCCCCCTCCTGTGTCATGTCCGCAGCCTCTGTCCCCCTCCTGTGTCATGTCAGCAGCCTCTGTCCCCCTCCTGTGTCATGTCCCCAGCCTCTGTCCCCCTCCTGTGTCATGTCAGCAGCCTCTGTCCCCCTATTGTGTCATGTCCCCAGCCTCTGTCCCCCTCCTGTGTCATATCCGCAGCCTCTGTCCTCCTCCTGTGTCATGTCCGCAGCCTCTGTCCCCCTCCTGTGTCATGTCCGCAGCCTCTGTCCCCCTCCTGTGTCATGTCCGCAGCCTCTGTCTCCCTCCTGTGTCATGTCCGCAGCCTCTGTCCCCCTCCTGTGTCATGTCCGCAGCCTCTGACCATCTCCTGTCTTTTATCATGTCTGCAGTCTCTGAGGGGATCCTAGAAAGGAGTCAAGAGTGGGAGCGCCGGAATGGGAGTTACGGGAAGAATCAGACGTGTGGACTGTGGAGAGGAGATCAGAGCTGCCAAGCTGGAACCGTCTGACTGAGCCCTGCATGGTGCACCTGAGAGGAGGTCAGTGACAGCGCCGCCAGGCCAGTCTGAGGGGGGGTCACTGATCTAAGGAGGGGAGTGAATACAATAATGTAAGGGGGCACTGATATAAAGGGTCCCCCCTATATTAGTACCCCCCCCTTACCTTAGTGTATTCACTCTGCGGAAGGTGGTCTCTATTCACCAGAGCCCCTCCCCTCACATCAGAGTTCCCCTTACATCATGATCTGCAGCGTTAACCTTTACATAAGAGTTCCCTTGCACTGTAAGGGAGAATCCTGCAGACTCTGATGTAAGAGGGAACTCTGTGCTGGCTGGGTTATAGTATCCTGACCTTCATGTAAATTGAGAAATATGTTTTTTTACTTTTGTTTAACTTAAACACATTGATAATAGCATTAGATATGTGTTTATAGTTGAAATATTGATATTTGCACTGTTTAGCACTAAAAACAGTAATTTTAGGTACTTTTTTTGCAGTGTCAGTAAAAAATGTGGATCTGCCAGCAAATTTCATGTTTTTTGTCAGTAAAAAATTGGTGCCGTTTGCAAATTCTGTCGTTCTGCCAGTAAATTTCACTTCGGGGCGTTGGCAACACTGAATCGGCGGCGCAGGCGGCCCTGGCCCACCGATGTGCGGGAGGCGGCGTATCATTGTAAACACTCTTTTCCGATTCCAAGGGGGGGTCAAACGCCCCCCCCCTTGCCCTATGGAGCGGACGCCCATGCCAACAAATCTAATGATCTACATTTTATAAAATTATTATTTTTTAAGCTTTATTTATTATTTTTCTATGCCACTAATTCTTTTATTGCTAATTCATAAAATGTCAGAATATGCAGTCCGATGGTTCCCATCCACCCCTGACCTACATCGGCTTACAGTCTAATTTTCTTACAGAGACATACGCCTACTTTGGGGCCAATTTAGTCAGAAGCCAAGCAATTATTTGTCACAATGATTAAGGGTTTTGGGAGGAAATGATATAAGCAGAGAGACGGCACGCCTCTTTGTTTATTAAAGTATATGTAAGCCCAATCACTAAAGTCTCATATAAGCTTTAACATGTTAAAGTAATTTCAAACTCATTTAAAAAAAAAAATGTAATCTGCAGCTTTCAACAAAGTAATACCTGGTGATCCTTCCATAAATGTCTTTGTTCATGTGTTTCCAAAAATTGCCAGTTTGTTTTATATCTTATCCACAAATTCTCCTGATGAAGATATTACAATGTTAAAAACTCGTTGGGCTATATTGTGGTATGAATCCTCACTGTCTGAAATATATAGGTCAACCCAGTTCTTATATGGGACACGTATTTGTGTTTTTATTATTTGTATAATAAACTTTATGCATTTTATAGGTTTTTGACCGTTTGTGGACTGCAGTCTTAAAGTTATTCCACAGATTTTCAATGGTGTTAAACCACTTGCTGCCGGCCCACCGTCATGTGACGGCGTCCCAGAACGGCCACTCTCGTGCACCCGCGGGGGCACGCAGTGTGGCGATTGCAGCTGCGCCGTGTTGCTAGGACACGGCGCGATCCGATCTCTGTAAATAGCTGCATCCGTGGCTCTTTAACCATGTGATCGGCTGTGTCCAATCACAGTGCCTTGATTACAATAAAGCCCTCACAGTGTGAGTAATGAGTGCCCACCAGTGCCAGAAATGAGTGCCCACCAGTGCCAGCAAACAGTGCCCACCAGTGCCAGCAATCAGTGCCCACAAGTGCCACCAATCAGTGCCTATTAGTGATGCCAGTCAGTGCTACCCATCAATGCCCATCAGTGCCACCCATCAATGCCCATAAGTGCCCATCAGTGTCGCCCATTAGTGCCCATCAGTGCCGCCTATCCGTGCCACCTATCAGTGCCCACCAGTGCCACCTATCAGTGCCACCTATCAGTTCCCATAAGTGCGGCATATTCGTGCCTCCTCATCAGTGCCACCTTATCAGTGTCCATAAGTGCCGCCTCATCAGTGCCTATAAGTGCCACCTCATCGGTGCCCATCAGTGCATCCTATCAGTGCCGCCTCATCAGCGCCCATCAGTGAAGGAGAAAAATTACTTATTTACAAAATTTACTGTCAGAAATTAAGAAAAACTATTTTTTTTCAAAATTTTCGGTCTTTTTTTTATTATTGTTTGGGAAAAAATAAAAAACCCAGAAGTGATTAAATACCACCAAAAGAAAGCTCTATTTGTGTGCAGAAAATGATAAGAGTTTTACATGGTTGTAGCATGACCGCACAATTATCATTCAAAGTGTTACAGCAATGAAAGCTGGAAAACGGCCTGGGCAGGAAGGGGATGAAAGTGCCCAGTATTGAGGTGGTTAAGTCTGGGTTCTGACTAGGCCATGCAAGGACATTCATATTTTTCTCCTTCAACCACTGTGTGGTCATTTTTCCTGTGTGCTTTGGGTCATTGTCATGTTGGAAGGTAAACCTTCTTCCCATTGACAACTTTTGGCAGAGGGCAACAGATTTTCCTGAAGAATTTGACGGTATTTTGCCCCATCAAATTTCCTTCTATCCTGACAACTTCAAGTGCTCCAGTTCCTCCTGCAAAGAAACACCCCTATAACAGGGTATTACCACCCCCATACCAGGATATCCCCACCCTCCATGCTTTACTGTAGGAATGGTGTTATTTGGATGGTGAGCTGTATTGGATTTCAGCCAGACATATCGTTTGGCGTTGAGGCCAAATATTACATTTTTATTCTCATCTGACCATAACACCTTTTTTCATGTGGTCTCAGAATCTTCAAGGTGCATTTTGGCAAAGCTCAGTGGTGACTGTGTGTGGCCTTTCCTGAGGAGTGGCTTTTTTCTTGCAACCCTCCTGTACAAGCCACATTTGCGGAGAATTTGTGATATTGTTGTCACATGCACACAATGACCACTCTGTGTCATAAATTCCTGCAACTGCTTCAGAGTTGCTGTAGGCCTCTTGGTAGCCTCTCTGACCAGTTTCCTCTTGGCTTTTTCATTCAGTTTGGAGCGACGTCCTGATCCAGAGAGGGTCTGTGTTGTACCAAATACCTTCCATTTCTTAATAGAAGACTTCACTGTGCTTCTAAGCATTGATAAAGCCTCAAGCCCTGTACACACGGCCGAGAATCCCGTTGTAAAAAAAAAGTCGGTTTTCTCGAAGAGATTCTTGTCAAGCTTTCCTTGCATACACACTGTCAATCCAAAATCTCGTCGGTCTAAAGTGCGGTGACGTACAATGCGTACGACGGCAGTATAAAGGGGAAGTTTGATTCCAATGGCGCCACCCCTTGGGCTGCTTTTGCTGATCTTGTGTTACTGCGTGTCAGTAAATTTTTGTGAGAGACGATTTGCGCTTTTCAGTCTTCGTGCTTTCAGTTAATTTTCTGCGGTTCAGTTTGTGCTTGTGGGTTTGTATCTTGTCTTTCAGGGCGTGTAGTCAGGTTGTATCTGTTTTTCAGTGCGTTCTTGCCCGCTCGTTTCTGATTTTCAGGTCATTCTTCATAGGCCTTGCTGTTCTTCAGTGCGTTCTGTTTAGTTAGTTCTGATCAGACGACTGTTTTCTAGCCATGTTATGTTCTCATCGTAGAGTTCGTGCTGTCCGGGCGCTTGGTGTTGGTCTTCTTGTCTTGGACCAAGACCAGTCCATGAACAGGGTGAGGAGGTGTTCATGGACCAAGAATTGGTTTCTCCAGCGGGACCAATTCTCTCATATGCCTCTGCTGTGGGAGATCCAGGAGAATAATCCTGATGACTACAGGAATTTTCTACGGATGACGGACCCCGTTTTTCAGCATCTGTTGGCTTTGGTGTCCCCCTATATCACCAGGCAGGACACCGTTATGTGAGAAGCCATCACTGCTGAGCAAAGGCTCATTGCCACATTGCGATATCTGGCGTCTGGGAGAAGTCTGCAGGACCTGAAGTTCACGACAGGCATCTCCCCCCAGGCTCTGGGACTCATTATCCCAGACACCGGTTCTGCCATCATCCAAGTCCTGCAGAAGGACTATATTAAGGTAAGTTTTCTCCTTTAACATCACATTCTATGTATTTACTGTATGCTAATGTTTGTATTTCTTTCATCCTTCCCTAATTACCATGATTGTAATATGCTATGAATGTCCCATTTTTCCCTATGCATGCTGTAAGCTTTTAATGCTCCTTTTTTGGCCTACATGCATATTTGCCTTCACTAACCTCTCCAGCATGCTATCCTGGGCCCATACACACCTAGCCTAGTCACTTCCCAATGTATTTTGTCAGCTCCATTGTAGTGCTTTACCCCCCCCCCCCCCCTAAACACCCCCTAAAATGTCTACAAATGTATATTTTCACATAAAATTCTGAGTGGTGTTTTTTTTTATTTTGGTTCCCAAACTCATCTAGCCCCCCCACCTAAAATGTTTACAATGGGCCATCAGACGGGGTGATGAATCTGATAATTGGGCCTTCTATTTTTGTATTTAAAAACTCCTTAAAATAAAAGTTATAATGATGTTGGCCAAGAATGTTTTTTTGTGTAATCTACTAGCAATATTATTTGCAAAAGTACTAATATTTTTTTATCTTGTTTGACTCCTCAGCTTCCTTCCACACCACAGGAATGGCAGACTGTGGCATCCCAGTTTGCCACACGGTGGGACTTCCCCAACTGCGGAGGAGCAATAGACGGGAAGCACGTCTGCATCGTGACACCACCCTGTTCGGGGTCGTATTTCTTCAACTACAAGGGGTTTCATAGCATCGTGCTGATGGCGGTGGTGTCAGCACAGTATGAGTTCCTCTATGTTGATTTGGGGAATAATGGCCAGATGTCGGATGGGGGAGCCTTCGCCCAGACGGAGTTTGCTCTTCGTCTCCAGAGTGATGACCTTGCATTGCCACCGGATGCAGAGAATGTGGAAGGACTCCCCTTTGTGTTTTTGGCTGATGAAGCCTTTGGACTTGGACCGCATCTCATGAGGCCATTCCCCCAGAGGACCCTCACCCCCGAGAGGAGGGTATTCAATTACTGGCTGGTCAGAGCCCGAAGAGTTGTGGAGAATGTCTTTGGGATAATGGCCAGCCAGTTCCGCCTGTTTCTGACTTCCATCAACATGGCGGAGTACAAAATAAACAACATAGTTTTTTGCTGCTGCATTCTCCACAATTTCTTGCGTAGAAATTCGCCAACTTATATGGCCTCAATTGGACCTGAGGCTGGACTTTCAGGTGACAATACCTTGCTTACAATCTGGCCGTCCTGGCTTGCCCCCCCCCAAAGCGCCCGTGAGGTTCGGCAGCAATATGTCGAATATTTCACGGGTAAGGGGGCCATTCCTATGCCAGGCAATGTTTAATCCTTTTATAAAAAATTAAAAAATCTGCTTAAATTTTATTTTTGATGTATTGCTTGTGTTTATTTTAGCTGTCTCCTGGTTTTTCCTAGTGCACTTGTAGTGCCAAGTGTATTTTCCTTTAGTAAATATCAACCATTTCACTGGTAACCCCAAAACTAAACACAAAAAAGGTTATAGCGGATTTGATAAAGAAGCCACACTTTGTTGTTGTTCAAAATTTTTACTCTGTGCACATTTACACATGGTCTTTATAACATTTTTGGGGGTATAAAAGATCCATTTTTTTTTTTTTGGCCATAAACAGGCATATTTCTTTTTTTTAAGAAAATGCACAACTCTCATTAACATACAACAAAATACAACATTGTAAACCTCTAGGCAATATCAGACATTCTAGTTTTTGAAAAACGTCTCTATGTGCCCTTCATAATATGGGGTGTTGTCACCCCTGAACAAGCCAACATTTGAAGATGCACACAATTTTTTGGTTTATAAAAGAGGTATTTTCCTCCTGATCCCTATTGTCAACATGTGCTATCTGCCATCATGGGTGATCAATGGACATGTTTTGGGGGTTCAACCCCTTCTTCCTTTCACCTACTTAAGTTGCGAGGAAGGGGTTGCACCCACAAAACCTGTACATGGATATCCCCTGATGGCAGATGGCACATGTTGACACACTGGGGGTTATTTACGAAAGGCAAATCCACTTTGCACTACAAGTGCACTTGGAAGTGCAGTCGCTGTAGATCTGAGGGGGACATGCAAGGAAAAAAAAAACAGCATTTTAGCTTGCACATGATTGGATGATAAAATCAGCAGAGCTTCCCCTCATTTCACATCTTCCCCTCAGACCTACAGCGACTGCACGTCCAAGTGCAAAGTGGATTTGCCTTTTCGTAAATAACTCCCATTGTGTGCATCTTCAAATTTTGGATGGATTGAAAAAGTGCAAATATTTTTATTTAAGACTTAAAAAATAGAAAAAGGGGGGGTTTGTGTTTCATTCTATTCGCCCCAAAACATCAATGATGTCCTTAAATGTTTGCTCCATAACATTCATCCTTACTTGCTGGATGATTCTTTGTGCACTATCACTTGAGAAACAAGGACTTTCTTCCCCAACAACATGTTCATCCCCTAAAAAAATAACAAAAAGGTATTATAACTCTGCAGGCCTACATCTCTTACCTGAAGCTGTGGTGACAGACACCGACCTGTTGTGGTGACAAGTTACACCACGTCCTCCACTTCTCCTTCCTCCACTTCTCCTTCCTCCACTTCTACTTCCGCCACATCCTGGTTTTGGTTTTTTTTCTGTGGTGTGGGGTTCCTGTGCTCCCTGGAGTGGTGTCCTCCCAGTCTTCTCTCCCCTATGAGAATGAAAGAAAAGGTATACTTAGCACACTGATATTTGAGAGAAAAATAGGAACATGATACATTGCTTGGAAGTGGGGTACAAGTGTCTGTTTGGGCAGAGTTACAAGCTGAAGACATTATTTTTCAAAACCCAAATCTTGACTACTCACCTTTTTGGGACAAGTTACACACATGGAGACACCCCAAGGATCCACTGGAGCACCTATGTGGGACACCCTAAAAAGGTTGTTCTGGTGGCCCACACTATAGTGCTCCAGAGTGCAGATGTGTAAACAGCTGCTGAGTGTCCTCTCCTTTACACTGTGAATCAAGTTTGCATTTCATTCTAGTTACAAACACATCATCTAGACAACAATGTAATAACATTTATGGAATACAAACAGGCATGTCAAAATTATTTTAACCCTGTATCTCCCAAAAACATTGTGTGTAGTGGGTGAACGATGTGTCTGTAACGACCGATTACTGTGCCCACTAAATTTTTAGAGAGCAACAACATGGAGCAACATGCAAGTTCTGAAATACAATAATAGGAACACAGGAGAAGTACTTACTTTTTTCTAGCATTCTCTTAATACTCCTTAACTTCTCCGGCTCCCTGAGTTTCAGGTCAGACCACCTCTTTCTAAGCTGTTCTTTTGATCTGCGTACCCCGAAATTCTTCTTCAGACTTTTGACTACTTTCTTCATGATTTTGGCCTTCCTTAGATTAGGGTGGGTATACGGCCCATGCTTGCCATCATAATCCGCCTTTTTCAATATGTCCACCATCTCTGCCATCTCTGCGAAGGACATATTAGATGCCTTGTATCGCCTCCTTGATCGTGACGTTTCACGCTCTGGGCTTGTCTCATCGTTAGAGGAATTAGCAGACACCTGCTGTGACTCCGCCATGTCGTCTGCGTGCCACAGGAGAAGGGGCGGGGAAAAGTTGAGAATGAGTGTCATGGGTGGGCGACGTGTGCGGAGTTTCACGCATGCGTAGTGTATATAAAGCTAACACACATGTGATGTTACTACGTTCTGTGTGCGAAGATAGGAGTAAAAGCGACGAACGTCAGACCGAAGGTATGATCTTAACTTGGGACATCAGTGGCCTATACTGCATAGAGATTGATTGAGGATATATATGGGGATAAAGATCACTAGAGTTTAGACTGACTGACATTAGTATTTTTGTCTTGTGTTTTGTCTTGCAGAAATAATGAATCCATTTCTTGATAAAGATTTTCTAAGTGAATTCATTGATCGATCAAGGGAGCTGCCTGCTCTGTGGGAGACAAAAAACCCAATTCAGTGGGAAAAAAGGGGTAAAGACAGCAGCGCTGGAGACCCTGCTCCCATTTGTGCACACCAGGATGCCCACTGCAACCATCCAACAGCTGGATACTAAAATTGGGACCTTGAGAGGGACATACAGGAGTGAGCGCTTTAAGGTCCAGGAGGAGCAGCAGCGAAGGTATATGTCCCGACTTTGTGGTACTACAACAGATTGTCCTTTCTGAATGACCACCTGGAAGCAAGGACATCACTTTCTAGTCTTCCCCCCAGACTTCCCTGCAGCCAAGCTGAGCCTTCTCTGGAGCAAGAAGAGCCTTCCATCCTGGAAGAACCGGATTTGGACATCTGGAGCCAGGTATAGTATTTTCAAAAAAAAAATCTGTGATAAAATTAATGCTGGAAAAAAGATGTTAATATGGAAAGAAAACAAAAATGTTTGATCAAAAAGTGTTTTAAATATCAATAGACAGTAGTGGCCCAAAAAGTTGGGGAGAAGAATGAAAACTGCTGGGGTGATATTAATAGTCTTTTCTATTTCTTTACATTCAATTTGCAACAGTCATGAGCTGAAAATTGTGTGTGATTGATGAACCAAAAACTCAAACTATGTCCCTTTTTCATACACAGGAAAACATCAGCCAAGATGAGAGGCAGGGCCCACTGTGAGCCAGGAGGAGGCAGGGCCCACTGTGAGCCAGGAGGAGGCAGGGCCCACTGTGAGCCAGGAGGAGGCAGGGCCCAGTGGCACACAGGAGGAGGCAGGGTCCAGTGGCAGACATGAGGTGGCCGGGCCATGTGGCAGAACAAGATGTCAGGTGCATCCCATCCGCCTTACAACCAGAAGGACCAGGAGGGAGAGGAGCACAAGCGAGGCAGCAATGGCCCTGATACGAGAGGCACATGCCACACTTCAAGAGCCAACCACAACAGAAGAGGCCTATGCCACCCTAGTTGGGGCAAAAATGAAAATGATGGCGATGGACCAATGCCTACTATGTGAGCCCCTGCTTCTCAGTTTGCTTAATAAGGGGTTGATGGGGACAATTACCACCAATACTGCCATTTGTGAGGTCACCCAGCCTTCTCCACCTCCTCCTCCTCTTCCACCTCCTTCTCCTCCACCTCCTCCTGACACGAGTACTCCTCCAGTGCCACAGGCTCCAAACACGCGCACAAGGAATGCTGCAGAGAAGGCTGCAGGGAAGGCTGCAGGGGAGGCTGCAGGGAAGCCTGCAAAGAAGGCTACCAAGAAGACTAGGAAGTGATGGCCTTGCTTCAATGTGGTCTGACAGAAGGCAGGCTGTTGTAGTGCCACAGACTTGGGACATATATATCACCTGCTGCTGTTCCTGACCTCTGGGAGTTCAGGACCAGATTGTGCTCACAACTGGATGTGCTTCTCAAGGTCCCAATTTTAGTGTCCACACAGAGTTGATGTGTGCTCTGGGGTCCCAAGGATGCACAAATTGCAGCAGGTTCTCCAGCGCTGCCTTCTATTTTTTTTCTTATATACCATAATAAATGGAATTTATTTTTACAGTTAATACTTGCCTATGTGTTTTTATTAAACTAAAAAATTTAGCTTGTGAGTAGGCAGATACATTTGAAATAAAAAAGGTCTAATTAAAAAGGGACAGATAACACCAACCAATCTCCTTGAAGGTCAAAAAATACAAGATAATAATGTTAATTGTGGTAATTTGACATAACAAAATAAAAAAAAATCATGGAGATCACTAGAAATTAAATAATCATTTAAAATGAAGATCTATATTCCAAATTTATATAAAAAAAAAAAAACAGCATTAAAAATGTTGCAAAAAGTTAGTCAGAACTCTGTGTGAATATCAGCAAAACAAGTTCATTATTGTTCATTATTGTACCATTCTAAAGAAGATTTTAATGCGCACCATTTAAACGATGCAATAATTTACAGCGGGACGAATGTGCCATCTCCATTACGAACGCTACCAGAAGGAGCGCTCCCGTCTCATACTTGATTCTGAGCATGCACGGTTTTTTAAGACTCAGAAAAGCATACACACAACCGGTTTTCTCATCGGGAAACAGGCCGATGAGAATCCCGACGAGAAAAACGAGAATCACGATGAGAAAATAGAGAGCAGGTTCTCTATTTTTCTGGTCGAGATTCCCGGCAGTTTTCTCGACGAGAAACCATACACACAAACAGTTTTCTCGGCAAAAAACTCTGCCAGCAGTTTTCTTGCTGTTTCTTGCCGAGAAAACCGGTCGTGTGTACGAGGCTTGAGACTTCTTTTTGTATCCATCTCCTGACTTGTGCTTGTCCACAACTTTATCCTGGAGATCCCGACGACAGTGTCTTGCCACCCATAGTTGATTGTTTACTTCAGTTGCACTACCAGGGACTCCAGGAAAGCTCTTTTCATGGTGAGCTAATAAAAATGACCACAGCTGATCACAGTTGAGAGTCAAATGACTTTGTGTGCCATTGAGAAGGTGATTAGCTACCCCTGATTGAGTTTACAAGTCACTTTTAGATAGGGGTGATTCTTTTCCCAACTCAGCGATTCTGTTCTTGAATAGTTTTTTTTTTGTTTTTTTCTGACATTTTGGAATTCTATCTTTCACTTGCATGTTATAAGCTGCACTGAGTAAATAAAGCTGGATAAAACAAAAACTGTGTCTGTCTTCATTTCAGGCTGCAAAGGCACAAGATGTGATTATTTTAAAGGGGTGATTCTTTTCTATACCCACTGTATGCCCACATTTTATTTTGTTACAGCCTTATTCCAAAATGGATTCAATTCATTATTTTCCTCAAAATTCTACAAACAATACCCCATAATGACAATGTGAAAGAAGTTTGTTTGAAAATTTTGCAAATTTATTAAAAATAAAAAACAAACAAAATCCCATGTACATAAGTATTCACAGCTTTTGCTCAATACTTTGGTGAAGCACCTTTGGCACCAATTACAGCCTCAGGTCTTTTTTTTTTAAATTTATAAATTCTTTATTTTAATCTTTCCTTTCACATATACAGAGATACAGCATTTTGTACAGTACATCTTATATACCAATCGTAATCCATCTCTCCTTCACCTCTTCTTAATATTCTCATTGATCACTCTTTTTGACCTACCACCTCAAAGTTTTAAATTCACTTCCCTTTTTTCGTTCTTGTTGGTCTTTTCTTTCTCGTACATCACGGGACACAGAGCGACATAGTCATTACTAATGGGTTATATAGTTACCGTCAGGTGCTGGCACTGGCAACTTCCAAAACCGGAAGTACCCTCCCCTATATAAGCCCCTCCCATCCGGGAGCACCTCAGTTTTTTGCCAGTGTCTAAGGTGTTGGCCAAGAAGAAACATGTGTTTTTCACTGAGCTTGCGTACAGGTTCTTTTGGGCCTCAGTAAGCTATTCCGGATCCGACCAAAAAAGCTTCATAGCTAAACGGTCGGTACCCGGGCCTTGCAGAGAAGAGCAAGGTTCTGCCTGTAATGCTTCTCTTAGGAGAGCTGGACCCTGGGATCCAGAGCTCTGGTCATACCCACGACCAAGATGTTTTCTGTGCAGGGTGCTATACAGGTCCAGGGGAGTGGAATCCTTGGGAACCCGGTCCCTGAAGGTTTGATTACAATGCCTGCCGTGATAGGTGAAGTTTGGGCTTTTGTGGACCAAACAAAGTCCTGCGGCGGGGAACAGGTAAGTGGGGGCCCCCAGGAACTTGGTTCTATTGGGGGACCCCCAAGCCTAATTTGTCTTTCTGTCTGTTACCTAACGGTATTCCCGCTAATATCTGTGCATGCCTGTAACTACTAAAAAATGTAATAATTTTTAATGGTGGTCAAGAAAAAAAAAAAAAAAAAAAGAATGTTTTTTTATATATGTTTAGTATATTAAACTGCGGTACCTGTGTTTGTCCACTAGAGGCCACTGTGGAATGTTTTTCTTGTCATATGGACTAGTTTCTTCTCAGAGAGCAAAGTCCAGGCAGCTGGTGAGTTCTCCTACAGGAAACTGTTTCCTCTGCCATGTTGCAGTGTTCGTCTATCCCCCGGCCTGCGGCAAAGGGGGCCCTGGCTCCTGTCCCTGGTTTCCATGTTTGAAAATTAGCGCCGAGGCGCACGTGGCCGCGCGCGTGCGCGTGCACGCGCCTCTATATATAGAGGTGGCCGGAAAAAGGGGCGGGGCCTGGGGGATGACGCTCTGTGCGCGCCGCAGCGCTTCTGCGCATGTGCGGGCGTCCCAGCAGGTTTTTAAAAAAGCCACATTATTGCAGTAAGCTGGCTATGAAGTACAGAGACAGAGCTGGCAACATTTAAAGGCATACAGCAAGCGGTTGATACAGGCATCCCCTAGAAAGGCACATTAGTAGACACCAACTGTGATATAGCAGCAATTGTGCTAGACTATTCTCAGTAAAAGTGGTGTATTACGGCTGGAATACCTCAGCTTTAGGCTTAGGAATATGCCGTCCAGTAGCTCCGGAACTGAATCTTCCAGGAAGCGAAGGGGGTCTCATCGGGCTCTGAGGATCTTGGGCATACTCCTGCTGCACCAGTCTCCCCTGAAGTTCAGAGGTAAGTGACCGTAGAGACCCCGCAGGGGTACTTGGTACTGTGGCTGTCCTCAGTCACCTGCTCCTGTGTATGTAACAGAGGAGGTTTTTTCCTCAGCTCTGGGAGGATTAGAGAGAGATTGTCAAAATTTATCGCTGCCTCCCTGTCAGGGAAAGCACGCCCGATCTCCGTCTCCTCCTTCAGAGTGCCTGTTAGCAGAGCAACAGTCCCATACAGGGATCGACCTGCCTGAAGGGGATCAGGATAAGGTTGATTCTGTTATAGAGGAATCAACAGTGGGGGAACCTTTTCTCAGCATCTCAAGCTGAAAGATTATGGGTTCAGTCTCTGACTAACATGGTCCGATCAGCATTTAAAAATGCACCTTGCGGAACCATCAACCACTACTGTATCCTCGTTGGGGTCGCTAGAAGCCCCCAGACTGTTTGTTCTTTTCCACTTCACCCTTTACTGAAAGGGCTCATTTACCAGGATTGGGAACGTCCTGAGAAAATATTTATTCCCCCAAGAGATTTCCGGTGGTCTATCCCATGGAGGATAAGTTCATCAAAAAAAAAAAATGGAAGGTCCCTACAGTGGACGCAGCCTTCTCTTGTATGTATAAATCACTGACATGTCCAGTGGATAATGTCCAAATGTTCAAGAACCCAATAGATAAAAGATTGGAGTCCTTATGAAAATCTGCTTGGTGATACAACCAGCAGTAGCAGCTATTGGGGTCTGCTAAGCAGTGAAGGATCAGTTGAAACAGGTCTTGAGGGACTTGACAGATCAGCAGGCTTTGCCCTAGCTGATCTACCTAGAGCCTTAGGCTTTGCGGTTGACGCCATAGAGGATTCAGTCCATCAGGCCTCCCGCCTTACGCTGTCTATAGTACATATGCGTAGGCTCCTATGGCTCAGAAACTGGTCTGCTGAAGCTCCCTGTAAAGAATGGCTGGTTAGCGTCCCATTTCATGGTGAACGCTTATTCAGGGAAAACCTGGACAAATATATCCAGAAAATTTCCAGTGGTAAAAATACGCTCTTGCCGGTTAAAAGCAGAGTTAGAGGTCCCTCTTTAAGAGGCCTGCTTCTCCAGTCCCTGGGGCATCGGCTGTGTAACAGTTCCGACGGCCTCCTCGGTCAAATCCCGGGGGTAAAAAACAGGGACAGTAGCAGGGTAATGAGGTACAAAACCTCCCCCAAAGTTAAATTCATGAAGCCCCCACTCAGTCGGGTGGGGGGAGGACTCCAGTTGTTCGCAAGAGACCTGGCGGGACACGATCAAGACAGATAGGTGCTCTCCGCAGTAGGTTTGGGATACAGTTTGGAGTTAAAAGACTCTCCTCCTTCCCATTTTTGAGGTCAAACGTGCCAAGGGATCCCCGGAAGAGAGAGTCCCTCCTGTTGGCACTAGAACAACTATTG
Organism: Rana muscosa; assembly: GCA_029206835.1. Taxonomy (NCBI): domain Eukaryota; kingdom Metazoa; phylum Chordata; class Amphibia; order Anura; family Ranidae; genus Rana; species Rana muscosa. The sequence goes on along the minus strand of CM055122.1, from coordinate 278,199,411 downwards.
CTCCAAGGAGTAATTATGGAGGTTCCCCTGGAAGAATGAGGGTTCGGGTTTTACTCAAACCTCTTTACAGTCCCGAAGCAAACGCGGACGGGAGGCCCATATTAATTCTAAAAGGGCTATACAAATTCCTGTATATCAGGACTTTCCGATGGAGTCGATCCGATCGGTGGCCACTGCCCTACAAGGGGAGGATTGGTTAGCCACGATCGACATCAAAGATGCTTATTTGCACATTCCCATCTTTCCAGTCCACCAAAAATTTCTACGCTTTGCAGTAGAAGGGCGCCATTTTCAGTTCAGAGCCTTACCCTTCGGTTTGGCCACAGCACCACGAGTGTTTACAAAAATTCTGGCCCTTTATTGGCCAATCTAAGAACACAAGGTGTAATGATAATGGCATATCTGGATGACTTGTTGCTGATAGACCACTCAGTGAAAAAACTAGACGTGGTCGTTTACAAGACGATCAAGTATCTGGAATCTCACGGTTGGATTATCAACCGAGACAAGTCAGCCCTAAAAACCAGTCAAAAGTCTGGAATACTTGGGGCTAAGGTTGGATTCAGGCCAGAGAAAAATATTCTTGCCTCGAGGAAAGGTGTTGTCTTTGAAAGATTTGATCCACTTAGTGGGTACAAAAAAGACAGCCGTCCATACGCCTGTATATGAGGCTGCTGGGAAAAATGGTGGCATCATTCGAAGCAGTACCCTACGGTCAATTCCATTCAAGGAATTTGCAAGGGGCCATACTGTCAGCCTGGAACAAAAAAGTTCAGGCCCTAGACTTACAATGTCCTTGTCCCCTTCCGTTCGCAAGAGCCTCCGTTGGTGGTTGGTTCCCCAGAATCTGGAAAAAAGGAAATCCTTCAGTCCGATTTCTTGGAAGGTGGTCACTACAGATGCCAGCCTTATAGGCTGGGGAGCAGTACTGGAGCAATAGTCTCTCCAGGGCAGATGGTCGGATGCAGAAAAGGCCCTGCCCATCAATCTCTTAGAGATACGAGCAGCCCGGTATGCCCTAGTAGCATGGACATCCAAACTCCAAGGGTCCCCTGTCAGAATGCAATCAGACAATGCCACAGCAGTGGCATATATCAATCATCAGGGGGGCACCAGGAGTCGTTCAGCCCAGAGGGAAGTAAATTACATCCTGAAATGGGCAGAAAAATATGTCCCAGCCGTATCTGCGGTATTCATTCCAGGAGTGGAGAATTGGAAGGCGGACTTTCTAAGTCGCCAGCAATTAGGCCCAGAGGAAGGGTCCCTTCACCCCGAGGTTTTCTGGACAATATGTCAGCGGTGGGGAACATCGGATGTAGATCTTCTAGCATCCAGATTCAACGCAAAGGGGGACAGGTTTGTCTCTCGGACAAGGGATCCCCTAGCTTGCGGCTCGGATGCCCTAGTGTTCCCTTGGGATCAGTTCAAGCTGATATATGCATTCACACCGCCACAATGGTTACCTCGATTACTCCGCAGAATCAGGGTAGAAAAGAAACCGGTGATTCCGGTGGCTCCAGCGTGGCCCCGAAGAGCGTGGTACGCGGAGATTGTAAAATTTCAGTGGGGAGTCCTTGGACTCTCCCACGTCGTCCGGCTTTCGCAAGGACCGATATACCACCCTTCCTTACCAGCCCTAGGTTTGACGGCCTGGCTATTGAAGCCCACATTCTAAAAAAGAGAGGGCTCTCTAATGCTGTGGTATCTACCATGATCAATGCCAGGAAGCCGGTATCCAGGCAGATCTACTATAAAATCTGGAAGGCGTACATCGCGTGGTGTGAGGCCAAGAAATGGCATCCACATAAGTACGTAATAGGTAGGATTCTGGACTTCTTACAGTGGGCTGTAGATAGGAAGCTTGCCTTGAGTACTATCAAGGGTCAGATTTCGGCCTTGTCAATATTTTTTCAAAGGCCCTTGGCTTCGCATTCACTAGTCAAAGCCTTTATACAAGGAGTGATGCGTATTAGGCCTCCGGTTAATATTCCCATATGTTCATGGGATCTAAACTTGGTTCTGTCGGTTCTACAGAAACAACCATTTGAACCATTACAGCATATTTCCTTGGTGCTTCTCACCAGGAAATTGATTTTTCTAGTAGCCATTTGTTCGGCTAAAAGAGTATCGGAATTAGCAGCTATGTCCTGTAAGGAGCCATATCTGGTTATCCATAAGGACAGAGTAGTGTTACGTCCTCATCCAGCCTTTCTTCCTAAGGTGGTATCGAGGTTTCATTTGAACCAAGATGTGGTTCTTCCTTCTTTTTTCCCCAAACCTACTTCGGTAGAGGAAAAGTTATTGCATTCTTTGGATGTAGTAAGAGCAGTTAAAGCTTATCTAAAAGCCACTGCTCAGATTCGCAGAACGGATACTTTGTTTATTCTGCCGGAAGGCCCCAGAAAGGGTCAGGCAGCGTCAAAATCTACTTTAGCCAAGTGGATTCGACAGGTCATTATGCAAGCTTATGGCTTGAGAAGGAGACCGCCTCCGTTCAAAGTTAGAGCGCACTCCACGAGAGCAGTTGGAACTTCATGGGCAGTGCATCACCAGGCCTCCCTGGCTCAAATCTGTAAGGCCGCAACATGGTCTTCGGTACACACGTTTACTAGGTCCTACCAGGTGGACGTTAGAAGTCAGGAGGATGTCGCCTTTGGGCGCAGTGTGTTGCAGGCCGCAAAAGATCCTCATGTCTGATAGCGCTCAGCTTATATATGGTGTATCCCCCCCCTCATTTGGCATTGCTTTAGGACATCCCATTAGTAATGACTATGTCGCTCTGTGTCCCGTGATGTACGAGAAAGAAAATAGGATTTTTATAACAGCTTACCTGTAAAATCCTTTTCTTGGAGTACATCACGGGACACAGAGCTCCCGCCCCTCTTTGGGGACACTTATTGCTTTGCTACAAAACTGAGGTGCTCCCGGATGGGAGGGGCTTATATAGGGGAGGGTACTTCCGGTTTTGGAAGTTGCCAGTGCCAGCACCTGACGGTAACTATATAACCCATTAGTAATGACTATGTCGCTCTGTGTCCCGTGATGTACTCCAAGAAAAGGATTTTACAGGTAAGCTGTTATAAAAATCCTATTATTTAAGCATTTCTGTAGTGTACTGCTGTAAATCTCTATTATTTTCTCCTCCCCCCTCCCTAGACCTCTCCCTCCCCACCTGTATCCGAGGGCCTAGAGCCCCGGAATAGGCATAGCCCCATACAGAAAGACCAAACAAAAAAAAAGAGTGGAAAAAGTGTCACCCCCTCTCCCCCACCTCCCCTCCTATCCCCCCTGTTCTCTGAAGATGATATAGGGGGCCCAGGTTTGTCGATATTTGTCTTCCTGTTCCCTCATACTCATAGTGAGACTTTCCATTTGTTGGATTTCTGTTATTTTAGTGATCCATTGTGTTCTAGTTGGTGAAACTGGACTCTTCCAGAGAGCTGGAATACATGCTTTCGCTGTTGTGAGTAAATGTCTCACCAATGATTTTTTGTACTTTCCTATTGAAAACGGAATATCAAACAGGAGAAAAGTAGCTGGCATCTCTACAAGGGACACATTAGTAATTTCTTTTATTGTTTCAGCAACCATCTTCCAAAAATCTTTTATTCCCGGGCACTCCCAGAAAATGTGTAACAAGGTGCCCTCAGCTCCTTGGCATCTCCAGCAAAGGTTAGATACCTGTGGATAGATTCGGTGCAGCACTGCTGGAGTTCTATACCACCTACTCAAAATCTTATAGCCCCCTTCTTGATATCTAGTTGCTACTGAGGACTTGTGCGTGTATCTAAATATCTTATTTTTCTGTGCAGTATGTACAGGAGAGGAGTGAGGAGGGTATGACAGTGGGCAGTATGTACAGGAGAGGAGTGAGGAGGGTATGGCAGTGGGCAGTATGTACAGGAGAGGAGTGAGGAGGGTATGGCAGTGGGCAGTATGTACAGGAGAGGAGTGAGGAGGGTATGGCAGTGGGCAGTATGTACAGGAGAGGAGTGAGGAGGGTATGACAGTGGGCAATATGTACAGGAGAGAAGTGTAGAGGGTATGTCAGTGGACAGTATGTACAGGAGAGGAGTGAGGAGGGTATGACAGTGGGCAGTATGTACAGGAGAGGAGTGAGGAGGGTATGACAGTGGGCAGTATGTACAGGAGAGGAGTGAGGAGGGTATGACAGTGGGCAGTATGTACAGGAGAGGAGTGAGGAGGGTATGGCAGTGGGCAGTATGTACAGGAGAGGAGTGAGGAGGGTATGGCAGTGGGCAGTATGTACAGGAGAGGAGTGAGGAGGGTATGACAGTGGGCAATATGTACAGGAGAGAAGTGTAGAGGGTATGTCAGTGGACAGTATGTACAGGAGAGGAGTGAGGAGGGTATGTCAGTGGGCAGTATGTACAGGAGAGGAGTGAGGAGGGTATGTCAGTGGGCAGTATGTACAGGAGAGAAGTGTGGAGGGTATGTCAGTGGGCAGTATGTACAGGAGAGGAGTGTGGAGGGTATGTCAGTGGGCAGTATGTACAGGAGAGGAGTGAGGAGGGTATGTCAGTGGGCAGTATGTACAGGAGAGAAGTGTGGAGGGTATGTCAGTGGGCAGTATGTACAGGAGAGAAGTGTGGAGGGTATGTCAGTGGGCAGTATGTACAGGAGAGGAGTGAGGAGGGTATGACAGTGGGCAGTATGTACAGGAGAGAAGTGTAGAGGGTATGTCAGTGGACAGTATGTACAGGAGAGGAGTGAGGAGGGTATGTCAGTGGGCAGTATGTACAGAAGAGGAGTGAGGAAGGTATGTCAGTGGGCAGTATGTACAGGAGAGAAGTGTGGAGGGTATGGCAGTGGGCAGTATGTACAGGAGAGGTGTGAGGAGGGTATGACAGTGGGCAGTATGTACAGGAGAGAAGTGTAGAGGGTATGTCAGTGGACAGTATGTACAGGAGAGGAGTGAGGAGGGTATGTCAGTGGGCAGTATGTACAGGAGAGGAGTGAGGAGGGTATGTCAGTGGGCAGTATGTACAGGAGAGAAGTGTGGAGGGTATGTCAGTGGGCAGTATGTGCAGGAGAGGAGTGTGGAGGGTATGTCAGTGGGCAGTATGTACAGGAGAGGAGTGAGGAGGGTATGTCAGTGGGCAGTATGTACAGGAGAGAAGTGTGGAGGGTATGGCAGTGGGCAGTATGTACAGGAGAGGAGTGAGGAGGGTATGACAGTGGGCAGTATGTACAGGAGAGAAGTGTAGAGGGTATGTCAGTGGACAGTATGTACAGGAGAGGAGTGAGGAGGGTATGTCAGTGGGCAGTATGTACAGGAGAGGAGTGAGGAGGGTATGTCAGTGGGCAGTATGTACAGGAGAGAAGTGTGGAGGGTATGTCAGTGGGCAGTATGTACAGGAGAGAAGTGTGGAGGGTATGTCAGTGGGCAGTAAGTACAGGAGAGGAGTGAGGAGGGTATGTCAGTGGGCAGTATGTACAGGAGAGAAGTGTGGAGGGTATGTCAGTGGGCAGTATGTACAGGAGAGAAGTGTGGAGGGTATGTCAGTGGGCAGTATGTACAGGAGAGGAGTGAGGAGGGTATGTCAGTGGGCAGTATGTACAGGAGAGGAGTGAAAAGGGGGCTCCAGGAGGAGTAATCCTTCAGTGGGGGATCAGAGCGGGGCATCCAGGGGAAGTATTACTCCAGTGGGGGCTCAAGGCGGGGCATCCAGGGGCAGTAGTTCTCCAGTGGGGGCTTGGGGGATCTTACACTTTTTTTTCTGTTTTTATCTGTCAAACATTTATTTCTGACTTTCCTTGCTGGGGAGATATAACCTCACCGCCCCTAACAGGGACTCATTTATAAAATAATATCCAGCTTTTCCCTACATTCTACTTTTTAAAAAAATCACATGGATGGACTTTTCTTTCAAGTTTACTGCCCAGCTGGAAAGTGACAAAATCTTGTTTTTCCGCCATAAATAAGCGAGCCATTAGTGCAATAAAATAAATCTCACACAGAACAAATAAACATTACAGAGGATTAAATAAAAGCTATATTCCTGACAACAATTTTTAATCTATGCAAAACTTACCAGCGTTCACAGCAGTGCTCCCCGCCAAATAAGGCTGATTGTGAATTTGTAAGGATGATAAACAAACTCAAGAAAAAAGACTCTCATTATGGCTTTCATAATAAAGCCACACGTCCTGTAAGATAATTACACCGAGGTATTTGAATTAGGTAAATGACTTCTATCCAACTTTCGTTCAAAAGTCTACATGCAGCACGCTGCTGTGGACTGCGACGGAGGTGGGGCCCCAGCTGATGAATTTGAGGATGATGCGCCGATAGAGTGCAACGTGTGCCTGACAAACATATCTATTATATAACTTTTTCTGGCTGGCGGGAGTGAACGACTAAAGGATCAATTAATACAAAAATCGTGGTAAACATTGCAAAAACTCATCTAACCAAAAGAAAGATGAGATGCTAGACTGTATTGTCAAAAGTATTGAGACACCTGCCTTTACACGCACATAAACTTTAATGGCATCCCAGTCTTAAGCCTCGTACACACGGCCGAGATTCTCGTCGAAAAAAACATGTCGTTTTTTTCGACGAGATTCTTGGACAAGAAACTTGTCCCGGCCGAGTGTACACACGCTCGATTCAAAGAACCTGCGGTTCTTTGAATGGAGCGTACGCGGTGACGTCATCGACTACGACGAGCATGCGCTTGTCACATTCGATGCCGTCGCCGCCATCTTGGTATACCCTACCTATGCCTAGGAAGCTACCGAGGATGCGTCAAATTCATTTCGAACATGCGCGGGCTTCCGGGAGGACTGGTAAGTGTACACACACTCACTTTTCTCGTCGAGAAACATGCCGACGAGAATCTCGACGAGAAAATAGAGAGCTGGTTCTCTATTTTCTCGTCGAGATTACTTGTCGGTTTTCTTGACGAGAAACCATACACACGAACGAGTTTCTCGGCAAGACATCTCTGCCAGCAAGTTTCTTGCTGGTTCTTGCCGAGAAACTCGGTCATGTGTACGAGGCCTCAGTCCGTAGGGTTCAATATTGAGTTGGCCCACCCTTTGCAGGTATAACATCTTCAACTCTTCTGGGAAGGCTGTCCACAAGGTTTAGGAGTGTGTCTATGGGAATGTTTGACCGTTCTTCCAGAAGCAAATTTGTGAGGTCAGGCACTGATGGGGACGAGAAGGCACGGCTCGCAGTCTACACTCTAATTCACCCCAAAGGTGTTCTATCGGGTTGAGGTCAGGACTCTGTGCAGGCCAGTAAAGTTCCTCTACTCCAAACTCGCTCATCCATGTCTTTATGGACCTTGCATTGTGCAATGGTGCGCAGTCATGTTGGAACAGGAAGGGGCCATCCCCAAACTTTTCCCACAAAGTTGGGGACATGAAATTGTCGAAAATGTCTTGATATGCTGACACCTTAAGAGTTCCTTAACTGGAACTAAGGGGCCAAGGCCAACGCCTTAAAAACAACCCCACACCATAATCCCCCCTCCACCAAATGATTTGGACCAGTGCACAAAGCAAGGTCCATAAAGACATGGATGAGCAATGTGCTTATTCACACTATATTGCCAAAAGTATTGGGCCACCCCTCCAAATAAATCCATGCGTATTTCAGATATCCAAACCACTCCTGAAGTTGCTCTTCTGTCCATGATTTCTGGGCCCAAATCTCCAAAACGAAAAAAAAACCCATAATGGTGATGGTGATGTTGGTGGAGGAAGATAGTGCTGACCCTAAAAAAGTCTGCACTATCTGGACTTGTTGGCGGGCGTATAGTGATGCTGCAAACTTTCGGGACCTCCTTGATTGATACCTCCACCTGCTTTATGCTATAGGTGTGTCAATGAGCATTTCAAGGTAGAGCAATTTTCAGAACTACCTCCTACCTAGAACTGAACATGTATGGTTTTCCTTGGTTTTATATGTGATATCAGCTCCCTCTCTTTTCCCCGTAGTTGAGACTTATGTTTTTTTATGCTTTGTTATATTATATTTTTATATCTTTCTTTTCAAGGCCTCCCCAGCTGTTCCTGAGGCCCAACATTTGCCTGTTCAGATGTACAGAAGGCATTTGTGTTTGGCGTCTAACTTTCTCCTGTTAATTCGTATGTGTGCATTATTCTTTTATTGCCTACATATTTTTACAGTGTATTTTGGCATTGTACATTGTGCACCTGCAAAATACCTTTAACCACTTCAATACTGCACCATAGCCAAAAGACAGATACAGCACGGCACTCTCTTTCTGGGAAGGTATCCATGAACCAAGCCCTCTAATAATAAGGTGACCAGATTTTTTAAAAGAAATCCGGGGACATAATTTTACTAGTAATGGCGGCAATCGGCGACTCTCTGCGCCCGTCACCGCCGCCTCCCGCCTCACAACTTGTCAAGTCTTAATCTCCGGGCCCCGGCTACTACTGGGTGGGGAGTGGAGGAAGATCACTCTGTCAGGGAAGGCAAGGAGATAAGCAGGCAGGCGGCTGGCCGGTATTTGAGCCAAGGCAGAAGAATATGCGAGCGGAGCTGAATGGGCATACACCCGAAACTGAAGAAATATTCCCTCCGCTCCGACCAGCACATGATCATCAGAAAGGGGCACAGATAATGGAAAATAAATACACCCCCTAAGCTAGTAGGAGAGGGGGTATGTAATTTAGATTTTTATTCTGCACTGACCGTCTTTGAAATTGCCCCAGCCCCTGTTCAAATCCAATCCAGGGACAAAACCGGGTACAGACTTGGCCCGGGGTAAGTGTCTTAAATCCGGGGACTGTCCCGGAAACCGGGGATGTGTGGTCACCATATATAAGAACTACCCCACCGCACGCCCCCTGGGGTGTGCATCAGGCGCACACTGTGACAGCTGTGTCCTTAGGATATAGTTGATCACAGATAGCAGAAAGGCCAGGTTCACACTCGTGCAACATACGCTCTGACTTTGGGAGCACATATGACGTGTGTAGCGGGGTGTTCCCCTTTAATGCAGAGAGAAGAAGTTCCAGGTGAGAGGTGAGTCGGGAGGAAGTAAAGAGACATTATGGAAGTGAAAGCAGAGGAGAGAGAGACTACATCTCCCAGTACATCTTGCAGCACCCAGGGTGCATTGCTCCAGAACAGAGACTGCTGGGGCAGACTTTATAAAGGGGAGGCGGAGTTTTGGTCGGCCTCTTTGGACACCCCGCTCCTAGCAAGAGGATCTCTGTGCTGAACTGCTGTGTGCACAAGGCCTGAAGCCTGGGCCGTGTGCTCCTTTCCAAAGAGCCCTCTGCCAGCCTAGCAGAGCCTTAGAGACATCTAATCCTCCTTGCTGCAGTACACCAGAAGGATTGAAGACTTGGATGTCGGTGGATTCCTGTTCCTAGACGAATCGATGGAGGAAACGGACTTGGACTTGTCCAGGTGGTGAGAGCTGTTTAAAGACAGATCCTTTATCTTTACTATTCGTTGGGATTACAAAGTTGTTCTTCAAGTGCACCACCGAAAAGATTGCTAGTGAATATTGTTTCACTGAACTTCCATTTAGATCAGTCAGGCCTGACTGCATAGGTAGACATTGCTGGGTGTTAGTCTACCCATGAGGGGAAGTAGCTGTAAAAGGGCAGCGCTAGAGTTGCATAGCAATACTTTATTATTCTGATTACTCTGTTTATCTTTATTACTGTTTATTGCAGGGATCTGCAACTTGTTATACTGTTGTTTATTACTTGCCCATTAGCCTCAGTAAAATATCTGGGTAAAGTACATTTGGTGTCAGTTCCGCTTACTTTAATAGGAGTTTTAAAGTATATTCTGTGTATGTTTGTTATAGGACTGCGTCACCAACAGTTGCGGTCACGCGGTCCTATCCCTCTATCACCAGCTGTGCCACGGGAGGTTAGAGCCGATTGCCAGGGGTTGACAGCAGGGCCCAAATCAATATCAGCGGCTCTCTTAACTGGGGGTAGCGCTACACGTGGGGGCTCGAGTCCGGGATCCTTGTACGTTGCACGCTGCAATCAAGCCGGTCAGAAGTACCAGCATGGACCCGCTGGCAATGTCACAGTGGTGCGCAGCGATTGGCGCCGATCCAACCGCGGCGGTAGTCATTGTACTCCCGGGGGAAAGATGGAAGGAAGAGGAGATAAAACAGCTTGTATTGTTACTGTCTCCGAGCCACAAAGCATGGGTGATGGATTTTAGGCCAGATCCAGTGATCTCGTTTACATACGCACTGGTAGAATGGAAAAAGGAAATCCCAGAGCATTTTAAAAGTCAGAGTATACAAGCCATAGATAATCAGATCTATCACTTGATACATACGCTGCCAGTGAAGGAAGAATGGTTTCAGACACCAAAGCCATCACTCCCACAATTATCTCCACCACTATCCCCTAAAGCAGAAAAGCTTAAGGAACTATTAAGCCCGGGATCACCGCTGGCCGCTATAGGGCCTGAATTGTTGAATGCTCTAGGAGACCTTGTAATTAAGTGCCTGAAAAGCAGTACGGTGCATGTGGAGGCCGGTTACCAGAAGCTTAGCACCTTCTCAGGGAAGCTCCCCGTCCCTGCGGGGGAGGAAGATTTTGACACTTGGGTGGAACAGGCATTGCAGGCAGTAGAAGCATGGGAGGTGCCTGAGGCACAGAAGAGACAGTGAGTCTTAGAAAGTCTGAAAGGTGCCGCGGCAGAATCGGTGAAGAGCTTCCGGTTTGGAAATGAAAACTGTACAGCTCAAGATTGCCTGGCCATGCTGCAGGAAGAGTTTGGTCAGCTGGAGAAGGTGTCAGAGATGATTTATCAAATTGAACACACTCTCCAGCAGCCGAATGAGAAACTGTCAGAATATGTTAGAAGGCTGAACAGGCAGTTATGCAAGATTGTACTGAAGAAGGGAATGCTGCCCAAAGATGCAGATGAAGCACGCATGAAGCAGATCATGAGGGGAGCGCGGCGCTCAGACCCGGTCTGGCTGCACCTGAAAACCTCAGGAGGAGGAATGTCACTAACCTACTCTGATCTAATAAAAATTATTAGGGACGAAGAGGCGCTGGAGGAAGATCAGCAGGTGGCCAAGGCGAATGTCACACCTGTACCAGTGTTGGTACATTCGGTCAAGAGCCCAGAAAGAGAAGCGGAGGTTGACACTCTGAAATCGCAAATGGCCCAAGTGTTGGAGATGCTGACCTCTTTGATGGAGAAAGATCAGAGAAGACGAGAGAAACCAAGCCCAAGAAAGGAGTTGTTCCCGAACACCTCAGCACCGGCCTCCCTACAGGACCGAGAAGAGGTGATTTGCTATAACTGCGGAGGGAGTGGCCACTTTGCAAACGTATGCTCCAGCCCAAAGAAGAAGAGAACAGATAATTGCAAGCCGGCGGGAAACTCCAAAGGGCCCCGGTGAAGGAGTCAACCGGGTGCCCATCATCTTCAGTGCGCTCCAAACTAAAAAAAAAGGCCAAGAATGGAGGAGACAAAACTCCTAGGAGGAGGTATAGTACACCCCCACCAAGATGTACCCCAGAGGGAGGGGGCAAGACCCCTCAGTGGAAGTACAGCACCCCAAAGAAGGAACATCCACCTAAAAGGAACAATAACATCCCTCAGCGGGTTTGTGCCCCCATTGAGAGGGAGAAAGTCAATGCATGCCAGGCTCAGGAAAAATTTAAGTCCAAAAGGAGCAGGGCAAGGGTCGAAAGCCAAAAAAAAGAGGTGACCCCAGTCCGGCCATACCCAAAGGAACTGGTGGGCCCGTCTCCTACTGTGCCCATTCAAGTGGAAGGAGTCTATACTAAAGCTCTTTTGGACACCGGAGCACAGGTGACTTTACTATACCGGGACTTCTATGATAGGCACTTGAGTCATCTGCCTATCCAGAAGATAGAAGAGCTGGAGATATGGGGACTTGGAACCCAGAGTTTCCCTTATGATGGGTACCTGCCCATAAAGATGACTTTCGACCCATCCGTGGCTGGGAAGGCTGAAGTGTTTGACACCCTGGCAGTTGTGTGTCCCCGGCCGCCTGGAGCCAGCAAGATTTCCCTGATCATTGGGACAAACACGGATCTAGTCAGGAGACTCCTGACCCCTCTAGTGAAAGAGAGAAACCATTCAGCCACCAAAATCCATCCCATGCTAAAGACGGCCTACCAACGACCGGTCTTAGAGCAGAAGACCCCGGGAGAGGGGATAGGGAAGGTGTGGAGACTTGGCAGAGAAGGAGTAGTGCTACAGCCCTGGAGAATCAGGATCCCAACAAATTCCTACATCACCCCTCAAAGGAGGCTCGCCTGTTGAGGAAGGAATTGGACAGGCTACAGGTACATCAGGGAGTGGTCTACCGAAGGGGCCCCTCTGATGACTCAGAAGATAAGTGGCAGTTATTTCTTCCAGAGAAGCACCGAGAGACTGTACTAATTGCCCTGCATGACCATCATGGTCACCTAGGGGCAGAAAGGACCTTCCAGCTTGTCAGAAATCGGTTCTATTGGCCCTGCATGAGGGCAGAAGTAGAGGAGTATTGCCATTCCTGTGCACGATGCATTCAGAGAAAGACCCTACCCCATCAAGCTGCCCCAATGGGCCATTTACAGAGTCAAGGCCCAATGGATCTGGTATGCATTGACTTTCTCTGCCTCGAACCCGACCTGAGTGGATTGGGGAATGTTCTGGTAATAACCGACCATTTCACCCGCTATGCTCAAGCTTTCCCAACCAAAGACCAGAAGGCATCCACCGTGGCCAAGATACTTATGGAGAAGTATTTTGTCCATTACGGACTACCACAGAGACTCCACTCAGATCAAGGAAGGGACTTTGAGAGTCGGTTGATCCGAAGACTTTTGGATTCATTAGGAATAAAGAAGACCAGAACCACGCCTTACCACCCACAAGGAGATGCTCAGCCGGAGAGATTTAACCGGACCCTGCTCAACATGTTGGGAACCTTAGAAACAGAGAAGAAGCAACACTGGAGTCAGCACATATCAGCCCTAGTACATGCCTATAACTGTACCACAAGTGACGCCACTGGCTACTCCCCTTATCGACTTATGTTTGGGAGAGAAGCAAGGCTACCTGTGGACCTGGCCTTTGGCACTTCTATAGACAATACCTCAGCTACATCCCACAAGGGATACGTGGACAGACTTAGACGTAGCTTGCAGGTGGCCTATGAACAAGCCCAGGCGGCTTCGGATCAAAGGGGGGCCCGCAACAAGAGAAATTTTGATCTGAAGGTTCGAGTGCAAGATCTGCAGCCCGGGGACCGAGTACTGCTACGCAATCTGGGGGTCCCTGGAAAACACAAGCTTGCCGACAGGTGGAGATCTGAGCCCTATGTTGTCTGTAGGAAGTTGCCCGGTTTGCCTGTCTACAAACTAAAGCCAGAAGGAAAGGTGGGTCCACTGAAGACGTGGCATCGGAACCACCTGCTCCCACTTGCTGAGGCAGTCAGAATACCTCCCGTGAGAGACTCCCCTGAACCGGCCTCTATCCTGGATATTCCTAGGCCGAACACTCGGTCCCAGACCTCTCGAGCCAAAGATGGGGAGGCCTCCCAATTGAGTACAGAAGAAGGTGGAGAACTGGACTGGCTGTGGCCTCCCTCGACTCTGGGAACGTCCGCCATAGATCTCCCAAATGGAGGGGATACCCCAGATGCAACGCTGAATCCGGAGGCTACTGAATTCATACCCTTCAGTCCCTCAGCTGATTACTGGGAAGATGTTCCTGACACTTGCGCAGAGGAGGACTCTAGAGATTCCATACGTCAGTCGACTTCTGAATCAGAGGTTCCAAAACCAGCAATGTTACCTGAACTTACTCCTGAAGAAGAGCCTGTGGTGCCAGAGTCAGAAGCACCAAGAGAGCAGAGGGCTCGCAGAGTCATCAGGCCTCCCAAGAAACTAACTTACCCCCAAATGGGGACGAGCTCAGAGGACTCTGTTGTAACGGCTAGGAGAAGTGTTGAACAACCTGATCCTTCCACCGTCCATTTGGTGGAGGGCAACCCCAGCTCACTCTCTGGCACAGTTAGGCAGGCCACTCATGGTAGTGTGACCTGTGGGCAAGAGAGTTCCATCCCAAAGTTTTGGTGGGAATTCCCTATGCCAACATCATGCTCGACATTGTCCAAAATGGTAAACAGTATTTGTTGAAGTTTATCTTTGGGGACCAAAGAGTTCAAGTGGGGGGAGTGTGTAGCGGGGTGTTCCCCTTTAATGCAGAGAGAGAAGAAGTTCCAGGTGAGAGGTGAGTCGGGAGGAAGTAAAGAGACATTATGGAAGTGAAAGCAGAGGAGAGAGAGACTACATCTCCCAGTACATCTTGCAGCACCCAGGGTGCATTGCTCCAGAACAGAGACTGCTGGGGCAGACTTTATAAAGGGGAGGCGGAGTTTTGGTCGGCCTCTTTGGACACCCCTCTCCTAGCAAGAGGATCTCTGTGCTGAACTGCTGTGTGCACAAGGCCTGAAGCCTGGGCCGTGTGCTCCTTTCCAAAGAGCCCTCTGCCAGCCTAGCAGAGCCTTAGAGACATCTAATCCTCCTTGCTGCAGTACACCAGAAGGATTGAAGACTTGGATGTCGGTGGATTCCTGTTCCTAGACGAATCGATGGAGGAAACGGACTTGGACTTGTCCAGGTGGTGAGAGCTGTTTAAAGACAGATCCTTTATCTTTACTATTCGTTGGGATTACAAAGTTGTTCTTCAAGTGCACCACCGAAAAGATTGCTAGTGAATATTGTTTCACTGAACTTCCATTTAGATCAGTCAGGCCTGACTGCATAGGTAGACATTGCTGGGTGTTAGTCTACCCATGAGGGGAAGTAGCTGTAAAAGGGCAGCGCTAGAGTTGCATAGCAATACTTTATTATTCTGATTACTCTGTTTATCTTTATTACTGTTTATTGCAGGGATCTGCAACTTGTTATACTGTTGTTTATTACTTGCCCATTAGCCTCAGTAAAATATCTGGGTAAAGTACATTTGGTGTCAGTTCCGCTTACTTTAATAGGAGTTTTAAAGTATATTCTGTGTATGTTTGTTATAGGACTGCGTCACCAACAGTTGCGGTCACACGGTCCTATCCCTCTATCACCAGCTGTGCCACGGGAGGTTAGAGCCGATTGCCAGGGGTTGACAGCAGGGCCCAAATCAATATCAGCGGCTCTCTTAACTGGGGGTAGCGCTACACGTGTATAAATCAATGGTTCCCTATGACAGTAATCTTAACTGGTCCGACACAAGTCAGTCCAACTTTGAAAATGCTTCCTGCACTACTTTGGTCCAACTTGGGCACAATTTCAGCCCATGGATTTGGGAATGTAAGTCACATTCAAGTCGGATCATCATCTTAACTAATTTGACTTGTTCTCTGAGGATTCTAAAGGGGAACTCAACGCCGTTTTTTTTTAAAGATTTTGGCGTGGGGTTCCCCTTTAAGGTCCTCAGAACACATATTGCATGGCAAAAATTCGGATCAGTTAAGACGATGATGGAGCGGTGATGTCATAAGGTGGTGGGATCTCTGGATAACATCACCGGATGGCCACGCCCCATGTCTATATAAGAACCAGCAGCCTAAGTCGAATCAAAGTAGTGCAGGAACCTTTTTTAAAGTCGAACCGACTTGTGTAGGACCAGTTAAGATGGCTCTCATAGGGAACCATTGATTTGTACACGTCATGGAAAATGTGCTCCCAAAGTCGGAGCGTATGTCACAACAGTGTGAACCGGGCCTTAAAAGGGACAATCACAGTGGCCCTTTACCATGTGATTAGCTGGGTCTAATCACAGCTGATTACATGTAAACAGACTTGCTGGTTAACGGCAGTCCTTTCCTCCCACACTGTCTCTGTGTGAGGAAAGGAAAGCTAATACCCGGCAAAGTTGTCAGCACACAATTTACACTGATATTCAGGGCACTGATCACCAGTGCCCATCAGTGCAGCTTATCAGTGCCCATCGGTGCAGCTTATCAGTGCCCATCAGTGCAGCTTATCCGTGCCCCTATCAGTGCCCATCGGTGCCCCCTATCAGTGCTCATCAGTGCTGCCTAATCAGTGCAGCCTCATCAGTACCCATCAGTGCAGCTTATCAGGGCCCATCAGTAACACCCCATCAGTGCAGGCTCATCACTGCTCATTAGTGCAGCCTATCAGTGCAGCCCATCAGTGACCATCAGTGCAGGGCTGCACTGACAAGGCTGCAATGGACACTGGGGGCAAGGCTGCACTGACAAGGCTGCAATGGACACTGGGGGCAAGGCTGCACTGACAAGGTTGCAATGGACATTGGGGCAAGGCTGCACTGACAAGGCTGCAATGGACACTGGGGCAAGGCTGCACTGACAAGGCTGCAATGGACACTGGGGGCAATACTGCACTGACAAGGCTGCAATGGACACTGGGGAAGGGCTGCACTGACAAGGCTGCAATGGACACTGGGGCAAGGCTGCACTGACAAGGCTGCAATGGACACTGGGGCAAGGCTGCACTGACAAGGCTGCAATGGACACTGGGGCAAGGCTGCACTGACAAGGCTGCAATGGACACTGGGGCAAGGCTGCACTGACAAGGCTGCAATGGACACTGGGGGAAAGGCTGCACTGACAAGGCTGCAATGGACACTGGGGAAGGGCTGCACTGACAAGGCTGCAATGGACACTGGGGGCAAGGCTGCAATGGACACTGGGGCAAGGCTGCACTGACAAGGCTGAAAATGACACTGATAAGGCTACATTGATGGGCATTTAAATGTATATTTGTTTTTCCTTAAACTTCCCTCTTAAAAGTTTTTTTCCTTAAAATTCCCTCCTAAATTTGGGGTGCGTGTTATTCGCCGATAAATACGGTAGTTCTTATCAACAAATGGATCTAGCTTTTTGCCAGTTATTTCATGAAATTACTTAGTTACAGCAACTGAAGTGTACGAACTTAAAAAAACGTAAAAATAAAAAATTGCTTCTTTTGGGGTTCCATAGGAAGTGACCTAAATAGTCACATTTGTCCCGTGTCATAATTCCTCCCCAAAAATGACACAAGTGTGGAAATGGTTTTATTTATTGTTCAAATACATTCTTAACCACTTAAGGACCGCTCACTGTATATATACGTCGGCAGAATGGCTCGTACAGGCACAATCACGTACCTGTATGTCCCCTTTAACTGCCCGATGTCGGGGTCGCGCGCGCACGCTGCTGACGGCGCGCTTGCGACCCCCCTGCCTTCCCCTTGAGTCGGACCGCGGGTCCCGCGAACTCGATCGCAGCGGGGGTCCCCGCGATCGTCTCACGGAGGCATGGAGCGGGGAGATGTTAGTGTAAACACAACATCTCCCCGCTCCCCTACTGACAATGTCAGCGATCCCCACTCTGTGTAATCATAGCGGAGATCGGTGAGGTGTCACTCGTAGCCACACCCCCTCTCAGTTAGAAACACGCCCCTAGGCACACTTAACCCCTCCAGCTGCCCTAGTGGTTAACCCCTTCAGTGCCAGTGTCATTTTTACAGTAACCAGTGCATTTTTATAGCACTGATCGCTGTAAAATGTGAATGGTCCCAAAAATGTGTCAAAAGTGTCCGATGTGTCCGCCATAATGTCGCAGTCACGAAAAAAATCGCTGATCGCTGCCATTACTAGTAAAAAAAAAAAAAAATGTATAAAAATGCCTTAAAACTATCCCTATTTTGTAAACGCTATAATTTTTGCGCAAACCTATCAATAAACGCCGATTGTGATTTTTTTTACCAAAAATATGTAGAAGAATACGTATCGGCCTAAACTGAGGAAAAAAAAAATTTTTTTATATATTTTTTGGGGATATTTAAAACGGCCGTGTGTAGGCTTTAACGACGTGAAAAAAAATGCGCATGCTCAGAATCAAGTTTGAGACGGGAGCGCTCGTTCTGGTAAAACTAGCGTTCGTAATGGAGATAGCACATTCGTCACACTGTAACGGACTGAAAAGCACGAGGCTGAAAAGCGTGAATCGTCGCTCAACAAACTTTACTAACATGAAGGGTGGCGCCACCCGAATGGAACTTCCCCTTTATAGTGCAGTCGTACGTGTTGTACGTCACCATGCTTTACTCAAGCATTTTTTTCCACGATAGTGTGTAGGCAAGGCAGGCTTGAGAAGAATCACGAAATATGCCGTTTTTTTTCAATGACATTAAAAACGGTCGTGTGTACGTGGCATTAGGCGTCAAGTCTCTGAGGAAGCACAAGCCCTAGATAGGCGGGCAGCCTGGCACTTGTAGTTGATTGTGAAATGGCATTGCCTGCCTTAGAGGCGTAATCTTACACCCTATTAACGTAATCTGTAATGGAATATAAATGAGTCCATATGGCAGAGATGTAATTACTTTCAGTGTGAGAACGCCCTATGGCGGTTTTTGACGGGAGAGGGAAAGGAAAAAAAAAACGAAAAAGAAAAACCTACACCACATGTTTATATGAGAGGGCAAAGCTTACAAACGATCGCTCGCTCATTTACATCCAGAACAATACAGACTAATAGAATGGTGACAATATGGTAATGTATAAAGGGCACTCGGGGACCGCCGGGACAATCTTGCCCATGACTGACATGCCACCGGTGACAGAATGGAGACCTCGGCTTATCCCGGCCTAGTAATTATGAAGCCTAATTATCACTGTGGCAGCACAAACCAAGTTGCTGATCTCCGGGGAACGTATCTGTCACATGCATTTCACTGGTGTGTGCTTAAATCAAGACAAATATTCTCTACGCTGGTCGTCTTTTCTTTTAATTCTTATTCTAACCCAGTAGGTAGCTAGATGTTCTTCTTCCTGACAGTCAGGAGGTATAAAATATGGATTAGAGGCAGGGAGATGTTGAAAGTTTAAATCCACCAGAGGAGCACAGGCCTTGTCCTTGTGAGACGGATCCAAATGTTGTCCAGATGTTCGGAGAGCCTGATCTGTCTGTTCTCCCAACCTGCAGGGACGGCGCGATGGAGAAGAGAGAGAGCAAATATTTGGACTGTGTTACTGGCAGACAATGAAATCAATATTGGATAATGGTGTGTTCTTAAAGTCTCCGAGCAGTCGGGCCCATCACCGTGAATTAGCATTCTCCAAGTCGTTAGTACATTATAGAAAAATGGATAACAGGAAGTGCTCATGCTGGGGAATGAAAAATCACGGGGAAGAAATGCACTTTTGTTTCTAGATTTTACATATATGTATGTGCTTGAGCAGGGGGTTATTGGGGCTTGTTTACACAGGATTTTTCTCTCGTTTCTAAAGTTACATTATTCATTTTTGACAATAAAATATAGGAAAAATGTCAGTCTGACAATGATGACTGTGATGGTATATACAGTATATCTGTTATACAGGCATGGGCGTCCGCTCCATAGGGCAAGGGGGGTCAATTGCCCCCCCCTGGAGACACACTATATTTATATGGACATAGAGTGAAGCGGAATTATCCTCAAGAGCTATTTCACACTGCTAGCTGGCCACATTATTGGTAAAGCGCCGCTAGTTTTAGCGGTGCTTTACCATCGTTTTAGTGGCGCTATTCGGCCGCTAGAGGGGGGGATTTAAAAAAAAATAGAAATTGCTAATCAGACAACGGCAGCTTGATCCTTCTATTAAGCTTTTGCATCAGGTCTCTCAAACCTTTGCATGCCTGCGCTTTATGTCATAATGACTAAGCCCCTCCCCTTCATGACATTGTCAAAAAGGGACCGAGCATGGATGACCTTAAAATGATGCCCCCCCCCTGAAAAAAGTTCAGCGGACGCCCAAGTATACAGGTATTTTTTTCCGCAGAAAATAGGTGCAGGAATTCAACCCTAACCTCCAACCCCCCCCCCCCCCCCACACACACACACACCCTCCAAACCACATCAAATAGTGGGCATGGTGAAATCATACTAATAGTGGGAGGGTTTTAAAAGTGCATTAAATACCAGGAGTGCATCATGTATAGAGTGCAGAGTTCGGTAGGGTTACACACAGAGTGCAAAGTTTAGGGTTGTGCTACATACCGTATTTTTCGCTCCATAAGACGCACTTCCCCCCCCCCCCCACAAAACGAGGATAAATGTCTGTGCGTCTTATGGAGCGAATACTGACCAGCAGAGCCGCTAATAGTGGGATTGTTTTGGTGGCAGAACGATGTCCTATTCATCTCTCTGCCCCAGCTAAATACTGATTCTCTCCTGCCTTCAGCTGCTATAGGGAGAGAAACAAAAAGCATTGTTCTTAAATTAACATTATTCACATGGAAATCGCGCATTGTATTGCATTGCAGTGTTATGCAAATTAGATCGGCCGCCGTTATTCATATGCAAATCACGCCCCATCCTCTGCATGCCTCCCACCTAGACAGCATACAGGTGAGCATAGGGGGCATGTAGAGGTAATCAAAAAGGGGGGCTTGAAGTGCAGAGGTGAGCAGAGGAGGTGTGCAGTCAGAGGTGGTGTACAGAGGTGCAGAGTGGATGGGAAGGAAGGGTTGGATTGCAGAGGTTAGCAAAGTGGGGGTTTGGGGGACAGAGGTTAGCAGATGATGAGTTAGGGGCAGAGTTGTACTAATGGGAGACAAGAATGCAGAGATTAGTAGACAGATGGGGGGGGGGGGGGGGCGGGGGTATTACTGTAAATACACCTGTTATATGGCTAGTCACTGTAAATGTCTCAATTACATTGGTGGTTGATGAAAATACTCTTGTTGTGTTGGGGTCAGTGTAAATGTCCCAGTTACATTGGGAATCAGTTTAGGGTGCCCCCTTACATTGGTTGTCAGTGTAGAAATATTAGTTGGTTATATTTTATTAAATATTTTAGTCCACCATTTGGTTCAAATTTCTTTTTTCATATTTTCCTCCTATAAAACCTAGGTGCGTCTTATGGTCAGGTGCGTCTTATGGAGCGAAAAATACGGTACATAGTGCAGAGTTCAGGGGTGCGCTAAACACAAAGTGCAGAGCCTTCTCTCACAGCTGCTTACCACTGCATCCTCCATCCACTAGACATGTGCACTGCCGAAAAATGTGTTTGTTTTCGTTTTATAAATTTTTTAGCTTTTTTCGGAAATTCGGAAATTCAAAAATTCGGAATTCGAAAATTTGAAAATTCGGAATACGTAAATTTGGAAATTAGAAAATCCAAATTTTAAGATTTTCGAATTTCAGAATTCCCGAATTCTGAATTTTTGAATTTCCGATTTTCGAATTTCCGAATTTTTGAATTTCCGAATTTTCGAATTTCCGAATTTTCGAATTTCTGAAATTCAAATTTTCGAATTTCCCACTTTCCGAATTTCCTAAATTTGGAATTGACGAAATTCCGAATCTCCTAAATTTCGAAATTTCGGAAATTCTAAATTTCTGAAATTTGAAAGTTCGGAATTCGAAAATTCGGAAATTAAAAATTTCGGAAAATCCGGAATTTCGGAAATTGAAAAATCCGAAATTAACGAATTTGTCAAAATTCGTTAAAAAACGAATTCGGAGCTAAACAAATTGCACATGTCAAAGAACTAAAGATCAGAATTCATAGAAGAGGCCACGGAACCTTCAAGATTTTGTGTGAAAGAATGGGCCAAAATTACACCTGAGCAATGCATGCGACTAGTTTCTCCATACAGGAGGCGTCTTGAAGTTGTCATTAGCAACAAGGAGTTTTGTACGAAGTATTAACCACTTGCCGACCAGCCGTCGCAGTTTTACTGCAACAGAATGGCACGGCTGGGCGAAGCGACATTACCTTACGTCGCTTCACCTTTTGGCCACTAGGGGCACGCACGCGCGAAACCCGCGGCTAGCCGGCGGAACTGATGCGAGTGCCCGGCGGGGCGCGATGACCGCCGGACACCCGCGATCGCTCGTGACAGAGCTAGAACCGGGATCTGCTCTGGGGAGAGGAGACTGATCGTGTGTTCATACAATGCATGAACACCGATCTCTCTCTTCCCCTTGTTAGTCCCATTCCCCCCTACAGTTAGAAACACACCTAGGGAACACAGTTAACCCCTTGATCTCCCCCTAGTGATAACCCCTTCCCTGTCAGTGTAATTTATACAGTAATCAGTGCATTTTTATAGCACTATTTGCTGTATAATTGTCAATGCTCCCAAAAATGTGTCAAAAGTGTCCGATGTGTCCGCCGCAATATCGCAGTCCCGATAAAAATCACAGATTGCGGCAAATACTAGTAAAAAAAAATAATAATAATAAAAATGCCATAAATCTATCCCCTATTTTGTAGATGCTATAACTTTTGCGCAAACCAATAAATATACGCTTATTACAATTTTTTTTAACAAAAATATGTAGAAGAATACACATTGGCCTAAACTGAGGAAAAAAATATATTTTTTGAAAAAAAATATGGGATATTTATTATAGCAAAAAGTAAAAGATATTGTGTTTTTTTTTCAAAATTGTCGCCTTCTTTTGTTTATAGCACAAAAAATAAAAACCGCAGAGGTGATCAAATACCACCAAAAGAAAGCTCTATTTGTGGGAAAAAAAGGACATAATTTTGTTTGGGTGCCACGTCACACGACCGCGCAATTGTCAGTTAAAGCGACATTATGGCGGACACATCGGACACTTTTGCCGCTATTTTGGGATCATTCACATTTATACAGCGATCCCTGCTATAAAAATGCACTGATTACTGTGTAAATGTGACTGGCAGGGAAGGGGTTAACCACTAGGGGGCGAGGAAGGGGTTAAGTGTGTCCTAGGGAGTGATTCTAACTGTTAGGGGGCGTGGCTATGAGTGACACGTCACTGATCGCTGTTCGCGATAAGAGGGAGCAGACGAACGGTGACATGTCACTAGGCAGTACGGGGAGATGCTGTGTTTACACGGACAGCTCCCTGTTCTTCAGCTCCGTGACATCGAGTCTGCGGGTCCCACGGGCACAGTCACGGAGCTCGCGGCAGGCACGCGCGCGTGCACGGCGGCAAATTCAAAGTGACGTAAATATACGTCAATTTGTCTGTCCGTGCCATTTTGCCGACGTATATAGTCGTGAGTCGGTCCTTAAGTGGTTAAGGGGGTGTGTCCGATGCCCACAGACATTTGCAAGTAGGTGTCCCTCATTCCCATCTCAAAATGTTGGGAGGTATGATAATAATATGTATATATTAGTTCCATCCAGGCTCCTATTCATTTGTAGTTCCACCTTAAGGATCCTGGGTTTAGTTCCCATAACGTTCCTATCCATATGGAGTTTCATCTTCAAGGTTCAGGGTTTTCTTTCTCACCAGAATCCTATCTATATGGAATTTCAGGTAAAAGGTTTTGGGGTTTAATTGCCTCCAGGCTCCCTATTCATATGATTTTTAGGGTCCCAATTTCAGCTTCCACCAGGATTCTATCAACGTAGAGGTTCCACCTTCTACCTAAATTTCTGCAGGACTCCTCTGGGTTAGTCCACAATCAATAAATATATTCATCCAAATGTTTTCCACAAGAGTATATGCTTTTTGTGAGGACATTAGAGTCTGATGCCGCGTACACCCGACCATTTTTCTCGTCGGGAAAAATTACATTTTTTTTCTTTGACGAGAAAAACGACCGTGTGTGGGCTTTTGGTCATTATTCCCGACGAGAAAAACGGCATTAATCACGACGAGAAAAATTAGAACATGCTCTAATTTTTCTCGTCGTGATTCACGGCATTTTTTTCCGCTGCAGTTTTCCCATAGGGAAACACTGCCGGGGAGCCTACACACGGTCGTTTTTCTCGACCAAGAGAAAAAATTACGGGAAAAATGGCCGTGTGTAGGGGAACAAGCCGTTCCTCGTTTTTCCCGTCGATTTTCTCGACGGTGTTTTCACCGTCGAGAAAATCGATCGTGTGTACGCGGCATAATGCCGCGTACACACAACCGTTTTTCATGACAAGTGTAGCGCCCACCCCATTTAAGGGTGCTATATACCCAAATTTAGGGGCTGGTCTGAGATAGTAGTTAGGCTCAGACCGTTCTCATTGATAGGTTGTGCTATTTTGTTTCTCCAGGTGGTATACTGGTGTGCAGGTCCCTGTGGCCTGTAGGTGGCACTGCCATGACTGGTCAGGGTTGAACCACTGGTAACAGTGCTGTGCCTTAGGGTGTCCTCTCTCGGCAGCGGTACAGTGGGCGTGGTTGGCCTGCTGTGCATGCTGGGAGAGGATACATAAGGGCAGACGCCGCCTGGAAGTGGAGTCCGCGAGAGGGGAGCAGTTTGCGTTACCCGGCCTTCCAGGCCTGGGGTTAGGGTTGCCACCTGTCCAGGATTCACCCGGACAGTTTGGGTTTTGAATCATGTGTCCGGGTTTCAGACTGCCTGAAACCCGGACACATTATTCAGACTGGACTAAGGCTTCCCAGCAGGGTTGCTGGCTGTGGTTGTCTAAGCCGAGAGTGTCAGTTACACTCTCTTTCACACTGCCCAAAGCCAGCACTAAGATCCACCCCCACAAACATACACACAGACGTGAGAGGAGAGAGGGGTCGATCTGCCCCTCTTCCTCCCGCCCCTACCCCTCTGTGTCTGCCCACACTCCAATCCAATAAGAAAAGGGGAGTGGGGGGGGGACATTTGAAGCCCAGCAGACGCAGATACATCTGGATGGTAGGTGCCAAGGGGTGAGTGAGCTCACCATCCATCCCTGTCTGTGACTGAATTCTCCCCCCCATTCTCTCTTGCCTCTGAGTGAGTACACTAAGGTAAATTAGGGTTCTCAGAGCACCCCTTACATCAGAGTTCCCCTTTACACCAGAGGCCACAATGTTCCCCCTTACATCAAAGTTCTCTCCGTACATCAGAATTCTCAGTGTTCCCCCTTAAATCAGGGTTCCAAGAGCATCCCTTATGTTAGAGTCCCCAGAGCTCTCCCTTACATCAGAGTTTGCAGAGTCCCCCCTTACAGTGTAAGGAAACTCTGCGAGTTCAGATGTAGGAGCAAACTCTGTGGATTCAGATGTAAAAGGGGAACTCTGTGGACTCTGATGTACGAGGGGACTCTTGTGATTAACTTCATATGATTATAAATGTTATTTAATCACAAAATATATGTACTGTATAGTATATACTGTAAAAAAAAAATTGCTATGCGCCGATAAAGTGTTCAGGTTTGACTTGAAGAAAAGGTGGCAACCCTACCTGGGGTGCGTGTGTACATCAGTCCCAGGCACCTTTAGCACTGGGGCTGAAATTCAGCCCTGGGCCCAGCACCTTTAGCTGGAGCCCACTTCTGGGAAGAGGAATTCCAGGGTGCCCCTTGCGAGGGAGCCCGCTTCTAAGAAGAGGAGGCCGGGGGAGGACCTTTCCGAGGGACCGGTGAGAGTTCACGGTGAAGGAAGGGGCCCGGTAACTTTCTGGAGGGATTCATCTATCCACCAAGGGCCTAGTAATGTGCTGTTGCTGGCACCTGCCCTTGTATTGCCAAAGCTGAGAAGTTCGGGATCTGATAGATTCTGTGGCAGAGGGTCTCCCGATCGTATCTAGGAAAATAACCTAATTAAGTGTCCGAGCATCACTCCGGCTGCTAGGATCCATTTTTACAGGAGACTATCCGGGTGAGCTGAACCCACTCTGGGATAGAGTGGTGATTGTAACATTTACTTGTGCCTGGACCTACCTCCCAAACCTTGCTGTCCTGTCTCTTATCCACCCTTTCCTATCTGCTGAACATTGAAGAAAAATAAACTCAACGTTGGAGTTTGGAGTGGTGTGGACATTGGAATTACTTGGGGGGAAAACAGAGACTTGTCCCTATATCCTGGGAGATGAGAACCAACCGATGGAGGAACCTAGCTGTGGGACCCAAATACATGACACCGCTCAACCTCTTCAAACAAGAGGGTACGGGCATATAGTACGGTGTGCCCTTTTCCTGCAAGTGAGCCAAAGGTGGGAAAAAGGGTCTGTGTGCTACACGAGGAAAATTAAATTTTTTAGATTGGTCGTGAAAAACGGTCGTGTGTATGCTCCATAGCTTTTTCTGCGACAAGAAAACTGCCCGAAAAAAAATTAGAACCTGCTCTATTTTTTCTCGTCGTTTTTCACGTCGTGAAAAAACAGTCGTGTGTACGATTTTACGAGGGGAAAAAAAGCACGCATCTTCAGTATCAAGTATGAGACGGGAGCGCTCGTTCTGGTAAAACTAGTGTTTGTAATGGAGATAGCACATTCGTCACGCTGTAACGGACCGAAGAGCACGAGGCTGAAAAGCGCGAATCGTCTCTCACTAAACTTTACTAACACAAGGATCAGCAATTGCAGCCCAAAGGGTGGCGCCAATCGAATGGAACTTCCCGTTTATAGTGCCGTCGTACGTGTTGTACGTCACCGCGCTTTGCTCGAGCGTTTTTTTTTCACGATCGTGCCAGGCAGGCTTGAGAGGAATCACAACGAGAAAAACTTTGTTTTTTTGCATGACATGAATAACGGTCGTGGGTACGCTAGGGTGCCCACGTGTCCCGGATTGCCCGGGACTGTCCCGCAATTGACATTTCTGTCCTGGGTCCCGGGGACCTTCATTCTGGGACAATACAATGTCCCGGAATGAAATAGAGGACACAGTCACCCCCTACTAACAAATAACTACATTTCCGTAACTGGTTGCTAGAACCGGCGCTGCCTGGCATCTTGCAACCGGTGACAATTTACTCTCAGACAGTGAGACCGGGAGCGAGGCCTGCGCCTAGTGCAGCACTGCTGTCCCCACCCACCTCGGCACCTCCTCCTTCTCCGACACCCAGCGGCAAGCAGCAGGGACTGGTGTGATCTTCACTCTCCAGATAGTGATGCCACTCCTTTCCTTCTACGCACGTGGCTCATGCAGAGGGAGTGACAGCAGCACTGCATCTGGTGGCAGGCTATGGGTGGCAAGCGGCACTGCATCTGGTGGCAAGTGGCACATTCACCTGACAAATAACCCGACGCCAAATTCCCCATGACCCCCGAGACTACATTTCCCCCCGCTCCCCCCCCTCATCTTATTTTTGGGAAGGTGAGAGAGGGGGTGTGTCCCTGAATGGCAGTTTGGAAATGTGGTCACCCTAGGGTACGCGGCATAAGCTTTTATGTTTTCATGTATTTTGCACAAATTTTTTGAATAAATGGCATCATAAAAATAAGACAAATAAATAAATCATATGTTTTTCCTGGTTCAGACCGGCCATGCAGAGAAAGGCCCCGAGTTTTTGAATCTCTTATGTGTCTTACAGATGGGGGTTGGCTATGAGTTGAGAAGCTGCTTTGCTTATGTGCAGGCTAGAGAATTGTTGGCGGCAGTTTCAGGAGTAGTGATGAGCCGAACACCCCCGGGTTCGGTTCGCACCAGAACCCGCGAACGGACCGAAAGTTCGAACGAACATTAGAACCCTATTAAATACAATGGATGCGAACGTTCGAATTCTAAAGTGCTAATTATAAAAACTATTATGCATGTTATTGTCCTAAAAAGGGTTTGGGAACCCGGGTTCTGCACCAGGGGACATGTATCAATGCAAAAAGAAGTTTTAAAAACGGTCGTTTTCCGGGAGCAGTCATTTTAATGATGCATAAAGTGAAAAAAAAAAAGTCAAATATTCCTTTAAATATCGTACCTGGGGGGTGTCTAAAGTATGCCTGTGAAGTGCCACGTGTTTCCCGTGTTTAGAACTGTCCCTGCACAAAATGACACTTCTAAAGGAAAAAAAAGCCATTTAAAACTGCTTGCGGCTTTAATGTAATGTCTGGTCCCGGTAATATGGATGAAAATCTTTAAGAAAAATGGCATAGCTACCCCATGACCCCCCCCCCCTACCCCAGCCCATTACCAGCCCCTTTGGGTCTTGTATGGATATTAAGGGGAACCCCGCACATAAAATAAAAAAGGTCCTATATACTCAGAACAGCCGTATACAGGCGGTGCATACAAGACAGGGACTGTAGGTTTGTTCTTATGTAGAATCTGTTTGTAATTTTGAACAGGTACATTGTTGAAGTGTAGCTCCAGACCAAAAATCTATTTTTAAACTTTTTGGAAAACATAGGTAAGGGTTATCACCCCTGTAACATTTGTTTTGCTGTCTGTGCCCCTGTTCAGAACATTTCACCTCACTTTCCGTCCTAATGACAACTGTTTTTGAAATGTGGTGTTTTTCTTGAAACAAGGATTGCTGATAAAGCATCAGTACAGAGGAGACACCTTTCTCCCATATTTATTCTTACAGGAGAGAATTTTCCTTCCTAGTGGTAGATTTCCTCTCACTTCCTGTTGTCTTCTTGCGTTTGCAAGTAGGAGTCGTTTGTAAGTTGGATGTTTGAAAGTAGGGACCTGCCGTATATACTCTGCAGAAATAGGCCCCTTAGTTGTTGGTGTTGGCACAACACTGTAAGCACTCACAGTTACTCTTGGTTGGTGCTGGAACGCCCTGCTGTCAACTATTATATCAGGAATTTTAATTACATATAATTGTTGAACAGTGGTAGTAAAAATTGGGCCTTTGATGGTGGTGCTGGTGCCACAACACTGTAAGCCCTGACAGTTACTCTTGGTGGGTGCAGCAATGGGCCCTGCTGTGAATTATTAGATCAAGAATTGTAATTACATGCCCCTGTTGAACAGGGGCTGAAAAATTGGGCCTTAGGCACTGGTGGCACAACACTGCAACCCTTCACAGATACTGTACTTGGAGCACAGCAATGAGCCCTGTTGCAAAGTATTGCTTCAAAAATTGTAATGACACGCCCCTGTTAAACAGGGGCTGAAAAATTGGGCCTTAGGCACTGGTGGCACAACACTGCAACTCCTCACAGATACTGTACTTGGAGCACAGCAATGAGCCCTGTTGCAAAGTATTGCTTCAAAAATTGTAATTACACGCCCCTGTTAAACAGGGGCTGAAAAATTGGGCGTTAGGCACTGGTGGCGGCACCCATAAACAAAAATGATCTTCCAAGCTATCATCATCAATCGTATCATTGAGGACTCGGAGGAGGAGGATAGCCAGTCAACATAACAGCACAGGCACTCAGCATCAGCATCAGTCTTGAAGGGATGTGACATTTTAAAATCAATTAGTCTGTTATATCAGCATCAGGTGTGTGGTAGCTGGTGGTGATCCAAGACTGGTTCATCTTGATGAAAGTCAGTCGATCAACCGAGTCGGTGGACAGGCGCACCCTGTGATCCGTGACAAATCCTCCAGCAGCACTGAATGTGCGTTCCGAAAGAACGCTGGATGCAGGACAGGCCAGTAGCTCAATTGCATACTGTGCAAGCTCTGGCCAGTGATCCATCCTCAAGACCCAGTAAGCCAGAGGATTTTCGGTGGGGAAGGTGTCCAAGTCTGACCTTGCCCCTAGATATTCCTGCACCATGTTTATCAGACGCTGGCGATGGTTGCTGGAACCGATCATACTTTGGGGCTGCGGACTAAAGAATTGTCTGAACGCATCGGTCAGACGGCCACCTTCCCCACCGCTCCTTCTTTGACTGGCCGAAGCCTCAGCAACTCGTTGTCCAGGACCAGGAGTTTGCAACCTCCCAGTCTCTGGGAACGCGTTGCACAGACCTTTCTGCAAGGCCTCCCGGAGTTGTCTCATCCTCTGCTCCCTCTGCGACGGTAACATAAGGTCCGCAACCTTACCCTTGTACCGTGGATCAAGGAGAGTGGCCAGCCAGTAATGGTCCCTCTCCTTGATCCGAAGAATACGAGGATCCTTCCGCAGACTTTGCAGGATCAGGGAGGCCATGCAGCGTAGGTTTGCTGAGGCATTCGCTCCGGAGTCCTCTGGGTCACTAAGGACGACATGATCCGCAGCCACCTCCTCCCAGCCACGTACAAGTCCACTGGTTTCTTGGGACTGTAAATCATCCCTAAAAGACTGCTGCTGATGATGCTGAGTGCCAGCCTCCACCTCCATGCTGACACAATCCTCCTCCTCCTCCTCCTCCTCCTCCTCCTCCTCTTCCTGTGCGATGGGTGGGACAGAAGGAACACTGTCTGGGTAAAGGGGGCCTTGAGAGGCAAGGAAGTCCTCCTCTTCCTGCCTCTGTTCTGCCTCAAGTGCCCTGTCCATTATTCCACGCAGCGTGTGCTCCAACAGGTGGACAAGAGGTACAGTGTCACTGATGCATGCACTGTCACTGCTCACCATCCTCGTGGCCTCCTCAAATGGTGCCAGGACAGTGCATGCATCCCTGATCATGCCCCACTGGCGTGGAGAAAAAAAACCAAGCTCCCCTGACCCTGTCCTGGTGCCGTAGTCGCACAGGTACTCATTGATGGCCCTCTGCTGCGTGTGCAGCCGCTGCAGCATGGCCAACGTTGAGTTCCACCTGGTGGGCATGTCACATATAAGGCGGTTCTTGGGCAGGTTCAACTCCTTTTGCAGCTCAGCCAGGCGAGCACTGGCATTATAAGATCTGCGGAAATGCACACAGACTTTCCTGGCCTGCCTCAGGACATCCTGTAAGCCCGGGTACCTGCCCAAGAAGCGCTGCACCACCAGGTTAAGGACGTGAGCCACACAGGGCACATGGGTCAGTTGTCCCTGTCGGAGGGCGGAGAGGAGGTTGGTGCCATTGTCGCAAACCACCATTCCTGGCTTAAGCTGGCGTGGCGTCAACCACCTCTCGGCCTGGCCCTGCAGAGCAGACAGGACCTCTGCCCCAGTGTGGCTTCTGTCCCCCAAACACACCAGCGCAAGCACGGCATGGCATCTTTTTGCCTGCGTACTTGCGTAGCCCCGTGAACGGCTACGGAGCACCGCTGGTTCATAGGACAAACCACAGGAAGAGGCCATGGAGGAAGAAGAAGAGGAGGGGGTGGAGGAGAGAGGTGTGTCACAACCAGTAGTAGCATTTTGGAGGCGTGGCGGTGGGACAACCTCCAACACTACTGCACCTTGTCCTGAATCCTTCCCAGCTGCCAAAAGAGTGACCCAATGGGCCGTGAAAGAAAGGTAACGTCCCTGTCCATGCCTGCTGGACCATGAGTCAGCGGTAATATGCACCTTACCGCTGACCGCCCTGTCCAGCGAGGCCAAGACATTGCCTTCCACATGCCGGTAGAGAGCCGGAATAGCCTTCCGTGAGAAAAAGTGGCGTTTGGGAACCTGCCACTGAGGAACCGCACATTGCACAAACTCACGGAAGGGGGCCGAGTCTACCAACTGAAAAGGCAGCAGTTGAAGCGCTAGCAATTTAGCCAAGCTAGCATTCAACCGCTGGGCATGTGGATGGCTGGGAGTGAACTTCTTTCGACGGTCCAGCAGCTGGGGCAGGGAAATTTGCCTGCTAGAATCGGACGTCGGTGTACTGCTAGCAGAGTGGGCGCAAGTACTTGGCTGTGACACACCTAATTCTACACCTTCATTCCTCTCAGTGCATGTTTCAGAGAGGACTGAAGTTATAGTGGGGTTGGAGATCCCAGCTGATGCGGTGCAAGGAGAGGTCCGCTTGGTTCTTTGGTGTGGGTCTTTGAGGTAGGCTTGCCAACGAGCTGCATGGCAGGTCAACATATGTCTGGTCAGGCATGTGGTACCCAAGCGGCTGATGTTTTGGCCACGCGATATACGCTTGAGACATATGTTGCAAACAGCAGCTGTGCGATCTGATGCACTAGCCTCAAAAAAGGCCCACACCAAAGAACTTTTTGAATGACGGGCAGAGGCAGCGCCCTGCACAGGCGGAGCTCTGCGGTGTGATTCCGTCGGTGTACTGCCCTTACGCTGGCCACCAAAGGGCATCCTGCCTCGTTGGAGATGTGCCTCCTCCTCATCCTCCTCCTCCTCCTCTCTCCTATTAGGCACCCACGTGGAGTCATTGACCTCATCATCCCCTCCCTCCTCATCACTGGAGCCAATCTGGCAGTATGCTGCAGCTGCTGGAACATGACTGCCAGATTGGTGTCCTTCTTGAGCATCCCCTCTGTCTGCTCTCACGCTACTGCCTTCCTCTAGCTGGGTTTCATCATCAGACCCTTCGAAACGCTGGGCATCCTCCTGGAGCATGTACCCAACACTGTGCTGAAACAGTTCGGGGGACTCCTCAGGAGGAGGACATGGTGGGTCTAGGGAAGGAGTGACTGATGATTTGTCTGACATTGATACCAGGGAAGACGACGCTTTGGCAGCTGCTTTTCCAGTACCCTGAGCCTGGGTGAGAGAGGATGAGGAGGAGGAGGAGGGCTTGGTCATCCACTCTACCAAGTCTTCGGCATGATGTGGCTCAACATGTCCAGCTGCCGAAAAGAAGGACAAGCGTGTCCCATGGCCATGTGCTGATGACAATGCACCGCGTCCACGACCAGCACTGTTGCCCCCAGACACAGAGCCTGCTTGCCCTCTTTTATTGCCTCCTGACTGTCTGCCTCTCCTTGTTTGCCTTCCAGACATTCTAATAGATGGCCTGCAGGGAGATGGGAAAAAAGCAATAAGGGCTACCTTCAGGTGTCCTTCTCTGTCCCTTGAAACAAGGACTTTCACAGTGAAAGAAACTGACACTGTCCCTACCTAGAGTTTTCTGTCCCTAGAATAAATGTTTTTTTTAATCACAATATAGCACAAGGACAATTCACTCAATGTCTCTCCAGGTCCCTGGAAACAAGGACTTGCAGAGTGAAAGAAACTGACACTGTCCCTACCTAGAGTTTTCTGTCCCTAGAATAAATGTTTTTTTTAAGCACAATATAGCACAAGGACAATTAACTCACTGTCCTTACAGGTCCCTGGAAACAAGGACTTGCAGAGTGAAAAAAAAAAAACACTCTCCCTACCTACAGTTTTCTGTCCCTAGAAAAAATGTTTTTTTTAAGCACAATATAGCACAAGGACAATTAACTCACTGTCCTTACAGGTCCCTGGAAACAAGGACTTGCAGAGTGAAAAAAAAAAAACACTCTCCCTACCTACAGTTTTCTGTCCCTAGAAAAAATGTTTTTTTTAAGCACAATATAGCACAAGGACAATTAACTCACTGTCCTTACAGGTCCCTGGAAACAAGGACTTGCAGAGTGAAAGAAACTGACACTGTCCCTACCTAGAGTTTTCTGTCCCTAGAATAAATGTTTTTTTTAATCACAATATAGCACAAGGAAAATTAACTCACTGTCCTTACAGGTCCCTGGAAACAAGGACTTGCAGAGTGAAAGAAACTGACACTGTCCCTACCTAGAGTTTTCTGTCCCTAGAATAAATGTTTTTTTTAATCACAATATAGCACAAGGAAAATTAACTCACTGTCCTTACAGGTCCCTGGAAACAAGGACTTGCAGAGTGAAAGAAACTGACACTGTCCCTACCTAGAGTTTTCTGTCCCTAGAATAAATGTTTTTTTTAATCACAATATAGCACAAGGAAAATTAACTCACTGTCCTTACAGGTCCCTGGAAACAAGGACTTGCAGAGTGAAAGAAACTGACACTGTCCCTACCTAGAGTTTTCTGTCCCTAGAATAAATGTTTTTTTTAATCACAATATAGCACAAGGAAAATTAACTCACTGTCCTTACAGGTCCCTGGAAACAAGGACTTGCAGAGTGAAAGAAACTGACACTGTCCCTACCTAGAGTTTTCTGTCCCTAGAATAAATGTTTTTTTTAAGCACAATATAGCACAAGGACAATTAACTCACTGTCCTTACAGGTCCCTGGAAACAAGGACTTGCAGAGTGAAAGAAAAAAAACACTCTCCCTACCTACAGTTTTCTGTCCCTAGAAAAAATGTTTTTTTTAATCACAATATAGCACAAGGAAAATTAACTCACTGTCCTTACAGGTCCCTGGAAACAAGGACTTGCAGAGTGAAAGAAACTGACACTGTCCCTACCTAGAGTTTTCTGTCCCTAGAATAAATGTTTTTTTTAATCACAATATAGCACAAGGACAATTAACTCACTGTCCTTACAGGTCCCTGGAAACAAGGACTTGCAGAGTGAAAGAAACTGACACTGTCCCTACCTAGAGTTTTCTGTCCCTAGAATAAATGTTTTTTTTAAGCACAATATAGCACAAGGACAATTAACTCACTGTCCTTACAGGTCCCTGGAAACAAGGACTTGCAGAGTGAAAGAAAAAAAACACTCTCCCTACCTACAGTTTTCTGTCCCTAGAAAAAATGTTT
This sequence comes from Rana muscosa, assembly GCA_029206835.1. Classification (NCBI taxonomy): domain Eukaryota; kingdom Metazoa; phylum Chordata; class Amphibia; order Anura; family Ranidae; genus Rana; species Rana muscosa. The sequence goes on along the minus strand of CM055122.1, from coordinate 278,165,319 downwards.
TTTTTAATCACAATATAGCACAAGGAAAATTAACTCACTGTCCTTACAGGTCCCTGGAAACAAGGACTTGCAGAGTGAAAGAAACTGACACTGTCCCTACCTAGAGTTTTCTGTCCCTAGAATAAATGTTTTTTTTAATCACAATATAGCACAAGGACAATTAACTCACTGTCCTTACAGGTCCCTGGAAACAAGGACTTGCAGAGTGAAAGAAACTGACACTGTCCCTACCTAGAGTTTTCTGTCCCTAGAATAAATGTTTTTTTTAAGCACAATATAGCACAAGGACAATTAACTCACTGTCCTTACAGGTCCCTGGAAACAAGGACTTGCAGAGTGAAAGAAAAAAAACACTCTCCCTACCTACAGTTTTCTGTCCCTAGAAAAAATGTTTTTTTTAATCACAATATAGCACAAGGAAAATTAACTCACTGTCCTTACAGGTCCCTGGAAACAAGGACTTGCAGAGTGAAAGAAACTGACACTGTCCCTACCTAGAGTTTTCTGTCCCTAGAATAAATGTTTTTTTTAATCACAATATAGCACAAGGACAATTAACTCACTGTCCTTACAGGTCCCTGGAAACAAGGACTTGCAGAGTGAAAGAAACTGACACTGTCCCTACCTAGAGTTTTCTGTCCCTAGAATAAATGTTTTTTTTAAGCACAATATAGCACAAGGACAATTAACTCACTGTCCTTACAGGTCCCTGGAAACAAGGACTTGCAGAGTGAAAGAAAAAAAACACTCTCCCTACCTACAGTTTTCTGTCCCTAGAAAAAATGTTTTTTTTAATCACAATATAGCACAAGGAAAATTAACTCACTGTCCTTACAGGTCCCTGGAAACAAGGACTTGCAGAGTGAAAGAAACTGACACTGTCCCTACCTAGAGTTTTCTGTCCCTAGAATAAATGTTTTTTTTAATCACAATATAGCACAAGGACAATTAACTCACTGTCCTTACAGGTCCCTGGAAACAAGGACTTGCAGAGTGAAAGAAACTGACACTGTCCCTACCTAGAGTTTTCTGTCCCTAGAATAAATGTTTTTTTTAAGCACAATATAGCACAAGGACAATTAACTCACTGTCCTTACAGGTCCCTGGAAACAAGGACTTGCAGAGTGAAAGAAACTGACACTGTCCCTACCTAGAGTTTTCTGTCCCTAGAATAAATGTTTTTTTTAAGCACACTATAGCAGAAGCACAAAACACACTGACACTCTCCCTACCTATCCTTCTCTTTCCCTAAACTAAAGGAATCCAGGTTAAGCAAGAAAGAAATAACAGTCACTGTCCCTGCCTATGCTACTCTATCCCTGCTCCGGAACACACTACACTAGGCCGCCGTGCTGGCGGCCTTTTATAGTGTGGGGCGTGTACTAAACACCCTCAGCAATAATTGGCCACAGGCATCCTGCCTGTGGCCAATCATTGCTCTCCTCGCTGCCGGCGCTGTGATTGGCCAAGCATGCGGGGTCACAGTGCATGCTTGGCCAATCACAGCGCCTGGATGACACTGCGATGGCGTAGTGCATTGTGGGCCGTTCGCGTCACTCGAATTTGGCGCGAACGGCCCAAATCGTTCGATCTTCGTCGAACGATCGAACAGCCAATGTTCGAGTCGAACGTATGTTCGACTCGAACACGAAGCTCATCCCTATTCAGGAGTAATTCTGCGAGTGCCATTGATTTATCACAGTGTGAAGCGGTGAATAGATGAATCAGAACATGCGCTGACAATTGTGCAGTGCTCTCCTTCTGTGTACACAGCCTATAGAACACAATGGAGACGCCGGATCGTAGCGGCGGTGAGAGCAGCACACACTGCTCTCTAAAATTGAACTGACACCTACCTGTGATGAAAACAGCTTCATGCAACAGCTCTATTACATCACAGTGGGCTTCTGCCGCACATCTATTATTGAGCAGGAAAGATTGTGTCCTCGGATTGAGAAGCAGCAGCGGTATTGACAGCAGAGCGATAAATAAAAAAAAACACAGGGGACTACATTGTATACAGCGCTATTCATCTGTAACAATAATGCACTGCCTTAATTGAGACTTGTTTCTCAGGTTAACAAAATTGAAATAAAGTCCATACACCGACGTTCCTGCAGAGATGGGTCTGTCCAGTCCATTAGATTTTAAATTTAAAAAGTTGTGCAGCAATTCACTGGAAAGATAAGGAGCTTATGTATGCAACTTCTAAAGCCTGGTACACACGATCGGATTATCCGACGGGAATTGTGTGATGACAGGCTGTTGTCGGAAAATCCCACCATTTGTACGCTCTTTCTGACGATTGTTGTCGGATTTTCCACCAACAAATGTAAGATAGCATGCTTTAAAATTGTCCGCCAACAAATGTGTGTTGTCGGATTATCCGATCCTGTGTACACAAAGTCCGTCGGACAAAACTCCAAAGTACAAACACGCATGCTCAGAAGCAATTCTAAGCATAACACAACTGTAGCAGGCATGTACTTTCAGAGTGTTTAATTCTGGTGAGGACACCAGTGATGCATAGTTCCTTGCAGCCCAGCAGGTGGCGCTGTCACTTTGGGCCGGGGTTGAACCATCGCTGCAGTGACGCACCCTTTGTGACCTCTCGCAGCGGTTGTATGGCAGGACGGGGAGCCCGCTGTGCTTGCTGGGAGAGGGTATAAAGGGGGCGGACATCTTCGCCACGAGGTTCGAGTCCCAGGCACCTCCAACCTGAGGGCTGCTGTTCGCGGTCGGTGTCCAGGCGGCCTAGGCCTGGACACTTGGAGTTCGTGTTCCATCCCAGACACCTTCAGTCTGGGGTGAGGTACTCGGCCGGAGGCCTGGGGCCCAGTACCTTCCGCTGGGTCCCGCCCGGGAGGGACTGTCCTAGGGAACCCTGGGAGTGGGGCACCCGAATCCAGAGGTGTAAGGGACCGGAGGAGGGATTCATCCGAAGATCTGGTGCAGCATATTGCCAGTGACGGGTGAACCTCTGGAGACCGCCCGGAGGGATGTCTTTCCCGAACAGGGGCCAAGTTCATAGAGGAAGGTGGTTCATGTTCAATGGCAGGTGGCAGCGGTCCAACTAGTCAACTCAGGTCAGTGGCAGAGATCTGCATTTAGGCCTGTGGCAGGGGCCTCAACGGTTCACCCGGTCGGTGGCAGCGACCGATCTCACGGTCGGTGGCAGAGACCGTGCGCCAGGCCTATTTGCTTGCAAAGGAATAGGATAATTCATTTGTGCCTGGGCCTACTCGTATCCACACCCCTGTCTGTCTGTTACTGAAAGTTCAACTGTTATGTTCACCCTGCAATGGAGAAATAAAAGAGTGTTGGACTTTTAATTGGTGTGGGGCTCTGTTACTGGCAGACACATCTCCACGGAACAAGCGGAAGCTTTGTATGCAGTGAACAGACCCGGAGGTAATTTAAGTGACTTTGCTCAACCCTCATACACATACGAGGTGAGAGCTTGGCGTCGTGTTCCTGCACTCTCCTCTCCCAGGTACCCCTAGACCACACCAGCCAACCGGGCGATAGAAGCGGAGAGGGAGAGTGAGGCCCGCTACACAACATTAGCAGAAGTTGCCCAAAGGGTGGCGCTAAAGAGCTAAAAAACGTGTAGTTTCATGTTTGTTGGCCGACAATTCTTTGCCGTTTGTATGCAATACAAGTTACAGGCCAACGCCCTTCGGACAAAAGTCAGGCGCTTTGTCCGCAGAAAATCCGATCATGTGTATGAGGCTTAAGACTTAAAGTGGAGTTCCACCCACGTGTATGATTTAAAAAAAATATGTATACCTGTGTAGCGATAACCCCCCTCTCTGAGATCGGGCTGCTGGTTTTGTTTTGGGTCATGCAAACTACCTCCAAGGCTTTCGTTGTCAGGGTATAGAAAGTCTCCAGAAAGGCCAATGTCCACACAAATGTAAAACCCAAACAGTCAGGCTTTATTTACTTTGCTGAGGGAACTTGGGAGGAAAGTAGGAAACGAGAGAAGAATAGGGGAAGGTTCAGGCACGCAGCACTAAAATTACAAGGACGTCACTCAAGCCTGAGTAGGTATTGCTCACCCGGATAGTCCCGTTCACTGGTCCTAGCAGCCGGGATGAAGCACGAATCAACCTTATCTGAGAACTAGGGATACGATCAGGATACCTCTGCACACAGGATTATTAAAGTCCCGAACCTCCCGGCCAAGCAATAGAGAGAACCTTTATGCCAAATCGGCGTATTGCAGGGCTTGTAATAATGGATCCCTCCTTAGGTGAGTTCCAGGCCTCCTCCCGAGACAGCAGTAACTTCGCCAGTCTCCTCCGGGGCAGATCCTCCCCTGGTCTCCTTTCCCAAAAGCAGGCTCCCCGCCGGTGGGCAGCTTGGGATCCCTTTCTAAGGCATAGGCCCCAGCCAGCAGAGCCGGGCCTACCAGGCAGCGATGCAGCCTAGGGCTGAAGGTGCCCGAGGCTGGAACACACACACACACCTCGTGCCATACGGGCCACGAGGCGCACACACTCTCCATGCCCGATGGGCCCCCAGGAATGAACGAAAATGAATGGCGTCTGCCCCTTATGTACCCTCTCCCAGCATGCACAGCGAGTTCACCACGGCCACTGCACGGCTGCCGAGAGAAGACACCCAAGGTGTTGTGATACCCCCTGCAGTTCAACCTGGGTCGGTGGTGGCAGTGCCACCTACAGGCGAACAGGGAACATCACCGCCAGGCAGTATCACACCCAGAGCAGAAGCGATTTTAGAACAATCAATTGGTCTGAGCCCAACTACTGGCTCAAACTACCCTTAAATTTATGCATAGCGTCCCAAATATTTGGGAGGGGCGCTACATCTGTTACTAGTGTAGCGCTACCCCCAGCTAAGAGAGCCGCTGGTTTGATTTTTGGGCCCTGAGTACAGCTCCACCAACCCCCGGCAATCTACTCAACCCACTTATGGCACAGTTAGTCTAGGGGATGTTATCTTTAACAATCTATACCTGATTGTACACACACCTCAACTATATTAAGAGGCAAGCACTATATAGAAAGTGATAAAGTATAACTGTTTTACTTTTGGTTAAAATGGCATAGGTTAGAACATAACACATAACTTGCTTACAGAGCCCTGCAGCTTCTGATATAGTATACACTAATAGCACAACGCGGTCATACACCACGTGCAGGTATTAGTATCTATGCGCCCTGTGGCGCACCAAACAATATTCTCCTCCCAGTCAGGCCTGACACAGATTTAACTTAGTCCTTAGAATAACACTTTCTTCGCATGCAACTTGAACGGTGGTGCACATACAGGAAACAACACTTGTAATCCACAGAGTAGGCAATCAAAAAAGAACAGTTCACTAGAGACCACTCACTCAGTTCCGCTACTAGTCTCCAGTAAAATAGCAAATAAAGGCCGGTGGGCCAAGGCAGTCTCTAGGCCTAGCAACAGTACAGCCTATTGGATTGAGCAGGTGCTCGCTCACCACTCCGGACGCGATCCCAGTCCGGGACTTCCACCACTGTGTCTCCGCACACAGCGTCTGAACGATCGGGTCTCTGATCCAACGAATGTCAGCAACTTGAAGAAAGTCAGATGCCACTCAGGCTCGCAACAAGGTGGAAGGCTCTTTGGAAGTTGTACCAGGCCCCAGGCTTCGGGCCTGATACTCCAGCAGATCCGCACAGGAAGACCGGTTGATAGCCGCGCGGTGTTCAAAGAGGCCGAGCTTAGCCTCGCCTCCTCCTTTTATCTCCCCACCCACAAGTCTCTGCGGTAGCAACATTGCACCCTGGGTGCCAAACGGGGTTCTGGGAAATGCAGTCCTAGAGTCTTAAAGGAGACCCCGCTACACTAGCATCCAATGTATAATTACTAATAAAGAGAGAAAATACTGCGCTAATCTAAAATAGTGAATAAAAATAAAGCTGCTACATAAAATGTGACTAAAATTAATAAACATGGAATGAAGATGTAGCGCTAAGTGAAGAAATGAAGCCCAATAATTTGGGCCTCCAATCAAACCAAAGTGATAAATAATATCAATATAATGAGTCCATACAGTGTCCATAGAAAATTTTCGTGTTGTGAAGAAAGAACATGTAGCACTGAAGGGTCATCACATAACTCTTGTAAAAAAAGAGAGGTAGAATACTCTTACCGAAACATTATAAAGAAAAAGGGAAAGGTCTGGTGTCCCCAGTGACACACTTCCATCCCTGTAACATATAATAAAACGAAGGATTCGCCCTGGGACTTTAAATGAAGTGGGTAACGTTTCCGCCAGTAAACATAAACAGTAGTAAATACAGTATATGGTTTATTCAAGTAAAATTGTTTACATGCATAGATAACACCAACAGTTGCCAATTAAAAAAAGATACATAAACAAGGAATATTGGTACATAAATGTAGTAATAGTCAGAGTACACGGGCATCATACTACCCGACTAGTTTTGCGAGATCCAGCTCGCTCTTCAGGGGTGGATGTGTGTAACAATGTACCACTGAGCTTGACCATGGCTACAGATGTGCGGCCCCAAGACCACGGCAGCAGGTGCCTCACAGGGAGCTGAGGGGGCGGAGTCAGATGGGACCCCACCAGGAGCCAAACGGAGAGCAGGCATGGCATAGGTGTAGTGATGTATCCATAAAGACCTCGTTAGTCCATAAAAAGTATAGGCTGAGTATGGTGAATATCCCAAGTATAAAAGTTAATGAGACACAGCAAGCAATCTCCACAGCTGTGTGTGTCTTCAGTGAAGAGTGAAATGAAAAACAGGGGCATCAACCAATGGGGGTTGATGCCCCTGTTGAAGAACATTTTTTCGAAACGTGTAGGGCTTGGTACACTACCTCATTCACTGCCCCTTTTTAAACGTTTTTATTGTTTGTGATCACTTTTATGTTGGTTAAATAAACCCTCATTGACCTGCACCATTGGAGCATTCCTTCCCTTCTTTTCTCCTCACATGGGTGGTTGGTCAAGTAATAGCTTCCTTTGGCCACTGGTTACTAATATTCACCGTGTTAAAGAGTCTCCTTGCTGAGTGGCGGTTCCAGTTCCATCGGATGACCACCTGGATCGGTGTGAAACCCAGAGTCTGCTGTCTGGGAGCCTACCGGACAGTCTACATTGGGGACCCATCTGATCCAGTTTCCAGACTAAAGCCTCGTACACACGGCCGAGAATCTCGTCGTTAAAAACATGTCGTTTTTTACGACGAGATCCTTGGACAAGAAACTTGTCCCGGCCGAGTGTACACACGCTCATTTCAAAGAACCCGCGGTTCTTTGAATGGAGCGTACGCGGTGACGTCATCAAATACGACGAGCATGCGCTCGTCACATTCGATGCCGTCGCCGCCATCTTGGTTCACCCTACCTATGCCTAGGAAGCTACCGCGCATGCGTCAAAGTCATTTCGAGCATGCGCGGGCTTCCCGGCGAACAGGTAAGTGTACACACACTCAATTTTCTCGTCGAGAAACAGGCTGACAAGAATCTCGACGAGAAAATAGAGAGCAGGTTCTCTATTTTCTCGTCGAGATTCTTGTCGCTTTTCTTGACGAGAAACCATACACACGAACGAATTTCTCGGCAAGACATCTCTGCCAGCAAGTTTCTTGCTGGTTCTTGCCGAGAAACTCGGTCGTGTGTACGAGGCTTGACTGATGAGGAGTGCCACTGGGATTTCGTATGCCTATTTGACCTGCCTAAACCACAGGTCTAATGTTCCGGTAAGAGTATTCTACCTCTCTTTTTTTACAAGAGTTATGTGATGACCCTTCAGTGCTACATGTTCTTTCTTCACAACACGAAAATTTTCTATGGACACTGTATGGACTCATTATATTGATATTGTTTATCACTTTGGTTTGATTGGAGGCCCAAATTATTGGGCTTCATTTCTTCACTTAGCGCTACATCTTCATTCCATCTATAATTACTAATGGATAGTCTCATTATTAGCGCAGCTTTTTTACATATTTTAGAAGAAAATTTACCTTCGATTTTTGCTGTTAGTGAATTTCCATCTTACTTGTGATAAAAGTGGAAAGGAAATGAGACTGTACAGAATAACTTTGTAGCGATTCACAAAATGAGAGGCTGCAGAAGAAAATGGCCAAGATCTGCACAGGCTCTAGGTTTTATATGATTGTGTCATCTCTGAGCTAGCATCTGTAAAAAGTAAAAGGTGGCCCTGGCTGATGCCTGAACAAAGATGGAAGCGTCCTTCTGGAGACAAAAGCAGATGAAGGCATTGTTGGGGGAAGTACTGTTATCTCTGTGAGAAGTAATAAATATCTGGAAGAGTTACACAATACATACCATGTATGTGATGCTGGGTCCATTTTATAGCATCTAACATTTCTTCCTTATCTCTTAAATTGGTAACCAATCTACAGAAACGCATTGTATTATGCCTTGGTGAGGACAATGACTTGTTCCTGGTTTCTGTGGAGGTAATCATATATCAAATGCCTCTCCAACCAATTAATAACACTCATAAAAATTCTCTATTATTACATTATGTATAGTTCATTTGCGCTAGTTATCACTTTTAAAGCAAAGTCTGAAGCCTCGTACACACGACCGGTTTTCTCGGCAAGAAAACTGCTGGGAGAGCTTTTTGCAGAGAAAACCATTTGTGTGTATGGTTTCTCATCGGGAAAACTGCCGGGAATCTCGACAAGAAAAATAGAGAACCTGCTCTCTATTTTCTCGTCGGGATTCTCGTCGGCCTGTTTCACGACGAGAAAACCGTGAGTGTGTATGCTTACCTGTCCATGGTAAACGCGCGCATGTTCGAAAAGACTTTGACGCATGCGCGGTAGCATACATCGAATGTGACAAGCGCAGGCTCGTCATATTCGATGACGTCACCGCGTTCTTGCCATTCAAAAGAACGGCGGTTCTTTTGAATGGCCGTGTGTACACTCAGCGAGCAAGGCAAGCTTGCCGGGAATCCTATTGGGAAAACCGACATTTTTTTTCCCAACGGGATTCCCGCCCGTGTGTACGAGGCCTAATGCCGCGTACACACGGCCATTTTTAATGTCATTGAAAAAAACTATGTTTTTCTCGACGTGATTCTTCTCAAGCCTGCCTTGCCTACACACTATCGTGAAAAAAAAACACTTGAGCAAAGCGCGGTGACGTACAACACGTACGACGGCACTATAAAGTGGAAGTTCCATTCGAATGGCGCCACCCTTTGGGACGCTTTTGCTGATGCTCGTGTTAATAAAGTTTGGTGAGAGACGATTCGCGCTTTTCAGTCTTCGTGCTTTTCAGTCCGTTACAGCGTGACCAATGTGCTATCTCCATTACAAACGCTAGTTTTACCAGCGCTCCCGTCTCATACTTAATTCTGAGCATGCGCGTTTTTTTTCCCCTCGTAAAAGCATACACACTACCATTTTTCACGACGTTAAAAAGAAAGACGTGAAAAACAACGTGAAAAAATAGAGCAGGTTCTAATTTTTTTCAGGCCATTTTTTACGTTGTTAAAAATGCTCTGGAGCCCACACACGATCGTTTTTAATGACCAATTTAAAAAATGGCATTTTTCACGTCATGAAAAACGGTCGTGTGTACGCGGCATTAGTGTCCATTCACACTATGAAATTTATTTTTGCACAGAAACTCTACATGACCCTTTTAATTCATGTACTATATCAATATATCAATACAATTCATCAATGTGCAAAAAAAGTGCAAATGCCAAAATATGTGCAAAGAATATAAAGTGCTGAAAATATGTGCAAAAGTGCAAAGAAAACACGTCCACTAATTAATGACAAAGTCCATTTGTGATCCGGAGAACAACAAGTCCCAGAATAACCACTTGTCAATCTTCTTTGAAAATTATTTGGTGAACTTGCTAATTAAAGACAACCAGTGTGAATCCTTCACCATCCACACTAAACTGACTCACCAGCATAAAAAGATCCACTCGCATGTAATAAATGTCTGCCCGCCACTAGGGAGAAAATGTATAATGTTTAGCCTGTCGCCTCTGGCTATATCCCTCAGACCGCGAGTGCGATGCAGGTCTGCGCGATGACGTCAGATTCCTTGCCCGGCCCTATGCATTTCGTCATTTGACATCCTCACGGAGCAGAAGGGGATGTCAAATCATGAAACGCGTAGGGCGGAGCAAGAACCATGACATAATTGCGTACGCCTGCATCGCACTCGCGGTCTGAGGGATACGGCCAGAGGTGACAGGCTAAACATTATACTAGCGTTTTCTACCTAGTGTCGGGCAGACTCTTGTTACATGCGAGTGGATCTTTTTATGCTTTTAATAAAAGTTCAGTTTTTAAACGGTGTTAAGCTATGAAGCTCCTTCTTCCTTTATTTCTCCATGAGTTGTCGAGATGAGCCTGAGTGGATTCTTATGCAGGAGATCAGATTAAGCACTAGGAGCGTGTGGATCAACCCATGTGCATCAATTGTGGAGCGCATTTGCTGATCGATATTTTGATCAACCATTTTTTTCTGGTGAGTCAGTTTGGTGTGGATGGTGAAGGATTCGCAGTGGGTGTCATTAATTAGTGAGTTGCACAATTATTTTCAAAGAAGATTGACAAGTGGTTATTGTGGCACTTGTTGTTCTCCGGATCACAAATGGACTTTGTCATTCATTTGTGGAGATTTTTTTCTTTGCACTTTTGCACATATTTCCAGCACTTTATATTCTTTGCACATATTTGCACATATTTTGGCATTTGCACTTTATTTTTGAACATGATTAATTGTATAGATATATTGATTTTTGTGTGGATGGGTTCACCACACAAAAACAGGCACAGCAGACAGTGGTAGGAGAAAACAAAAGGGTGTGGTTTTATTTGAACTATATACAGACAAAAAAATACAGCAAAAACAAAAGAAAACAGGAAAATAAATCCTGGTCAACTTGACCGCTCACTACACACGTTGGTGTCCCTAACTAACAACTGGGTACAGCCTTGTGCTGTCCCAGTCCCTAGCTCCCTGTTTTTTTTAAAGTTCTTAGCAATAACCACACAGGCTTTGGCTCACCGCACAGAGATCACACTCCCCAGACTATTCACACAGATCTGGTTCCAGGTTGGAGCATCTCCCTTAGCATGCTGGGAGTTCTTGTAGAGGCCCTAATGAGCCCACTTACTTCAGCTGGGCTCATTAACTCTTCCCCTGCAAGACTCCCAGCACTCCCCCTAGTGGTATAAATCGGCATAAAGCCTGAATCTAGGAAATATATACCTTCCATCCTGGATGCAACCTGGTGATTTTACCTGCCTGCTGTCACAATATATATATATATATATATATATATATATATATATATATATATATATGTAGCGGGGTCCTCAATTTAGTGGGATACACCTGGGGGTAGTGTGACCCAAGTGTGTAATTGTGTTAGGGTTCAGACCCCTTTTTTTGTTATTCGTGGAGGATTGGGTGGTGTAATATTCTCCTTGACCAGTGGGTGTCAGTGTACCTACTGGCTCAGGGTAGAATCACTACCGGAGTGCTACCCTTCTTTGTCCCTTCCTGGAGATGGTACGGCCGGGGCGGGGAACCCGCTGTGGTATCGAAGGGAGGAGATAAAAGGGGGAGACGCCCTCGCCACGAGGTCTTTTTCGGGGGATCATCTCTTCACGCACCCAGGCACCTTAGGCCTGGGTGCGGGCGGTTCAAGGTTCCGGCCTAGGCGCCCTAGGCCAGGCCGGAATGAAGATGGAGTCCATCCCAGGCACCTTCAGCCTGGGGTGAGGTACTATTCAGGAGGCCTGGGACCCGGCGACTCCGACTGGGTCCCGCGAGGGTGAAGTTGCTCCAGGGCGCCCCTTGCGAGGGGGCCCGCATCTGAGGTGAGGAGGCTGGGGAGGTCACTCGTTTGAAGACCCGGTGTAGTGTCAACCCGGTGACGGATGGGCCTTCGGTAACTCCCTTGGAGGACATCTTCCCCTGATAGGGGCCGCAACGCAACGGAGGTATTCATGTCAAGACTCCTACAACCCTTGGTCATAGCACAGGGGGTGTAGGGACCCAGATCAGTATAGTGCCTCGACCTGCTCATCCCACTGTATCATGCCATCGCATTGCCTGTATGTGGAGATACGAAATAAACCAACAGTTGGACTGTGATCGGTGTATGGACTCTGTTAATGGGAGCAAAGTGTGGTTCGGTGGTTTCTGCACGACAGACTCGGTACATGTTCAGGACACACCGGCCCGAGGAAACATCAGGTATTGGCCTTCACCTCACCCGCCGTTATGGGGAGGACATGGGCCGTAGCGCACCTCACTCTGTCGCGTGACATACCCCTAGCTAAAGAGGACGGGGTGAGGGGGTGGCTACATATATATATATATATATGAAATGTTATAGTTTGCGTACCATTGCACATATTCACTAGATATAATTATAGTTGGGTTTATGTATGTATATCACTAATACTACCCAGACTGAATAGGTTTTGAGACCAGCGCCCCACTTACTGTATTTTCATCTTTAGCACTTGTTTTGCTATATTAACAAAAATGTGGGTTGCAGCGCTCTGTGATACCCACATTCCCCCTCGTTTTTTGCCATCAATATCCTAGGCGCTGTATATTTTTTTTCACATGACCCTTTTAAAGCTGAAATCCAGGATAAGCAAATATTGTCTAAATATATAAGAGCCCTGTGTATTCTTCCTTGAATCTTGGGGTTATTTGTATATTTTTTCCAGATCTGTGCAGTAATCCAGTGTGACACTTTCCCTCTATGCAGGAGCTTTCCGTAATAAAGACCAATCACTGCTGCTCTGTCTCCTTGTGCAGGGTAACTAGTCTTGTCTCCGCCCCTTCCTGTAGTTTTCTGTGGGCAGCCTGTAGTGGGTGGGGCTCCTGGGCCCCTCCCACAGATCTGCTCTCTGTACAGGCTATGAACAGCACAGTGATGATGCCACTGCTACTTTTGACAAGGTGATACCTGGGTTAGCAAAGAACAAAGGAAATATGGATGTACGTCCTTAGTAGATATTAAGAAATATACTGTATCTACATATTTTATTATGTTTAGTTTTACTATACCATACCTCCCAACTTTTTGAGATAGGAATGAGGGACACCTATCAGCAAAAGTATGTAGGCATGGGACACGCCCCTTGCCATGCCCCCTTAAAGGAGAATTGTACAAACAAACAAGATTGGTTAAACCCAGATGTGCTTTTTTTTACCACTACTATTCCTTTTTATTGGCTTTTGGAATTTACAAATGCAGCAATTTAGAAATAAGATGAAAGGTTTAGCGCTGGAAAACACTTTTTGATAGATAAAACGTGCATTTTATATACAACTATATGGATCAGAACAAAATGAGGGACAAATGAGGAGGAAAGAGGGACAGAGGGACTTTGCTCCAAATCAGGGACAGTCCCTCGAAATCAGGGACAGTTGGGAGCTATGCTACACATTACATGAACCTGCGAATAGCCAACTGTTTTTGCTCATTCTACTTTCCTTTTTTGGTGTGTTTCCAAGTTTATAAAATTATTTTCTATATCTATTATTCTATATTTTCTGTATTTTTATTTTAGAATTAAAGATATATTAAACCTTCAGTTTTCTAAGTACATTTTGGAGCTGATTAAATCACTTACTGAGTGTGTAGCTTCTTTATTGATTCATTCTTGCCAGTGTTGCCCCCTTGTCCTAAAGAGATGCTACTATGCCAATTTAGTTTTTGGCTGGGCTGTAGTTATCTCAGAGTGATTGTATAGCTTCTTACTTGGTTTTTCCCTAAGCTTAAAGTTATTCTTAACCTCTGAGGTTAAAAATGAACAAAACACATCCTTCTATGGTGTGTACTTGTCTCAATCCAAAGAGTGTGATTTCTGTCTTCTCTCTCATTCTTCTACTATGTTCTTGAGTCACTTTTGACAGGTGATGCAGACTCCAAGGGATCCAGGGAGACCGGGGAGGGATGCTTCAGCACACAACTTATGTTTGATAGCCTCAGCTGTGCATGTTTCCTTATGAGACTGTGCAGAGGGGGGGGGGGGGTGTTAGTTATCCAATCCCTTCACTCAGGTTTCAGATTACACTCAGCTCTCCTCTCTATACTGTGCAGTGTGTGACATCAAATCCATGCCCCCTGCCTTCTGACGATCAGAGATGCTATGTTTCAGAAGGCTATAGAGGAGAGAAGACTGCAGATAAACAGGTACAAGTTATGTAGGAGGATTTGTTTCATCTCGGTACATCACCTGAAGCCAGTCACTTCACTGGGTATATGTAATGGTTTACAACCATTTTAATACAAAAGTTTTTGTTTAGACTTTCAAATGAGTCTATTCAAGTCTTCAAACTATTTTTGTAAGGTAAGCTCATATATTGTTTATATGAATCACCACTTTATATGCAGACATGCTAAGTGAGGTTGAAAAACCGGTATAATGAAAAGCAGTGGTGAAAAGATGCGCCTGTGGGCTTAACCAATCATCTCTACACATTAAAGTGATATTAAACTCTTGTTTAAAAAGAAAAATTATAAAAAAAAATGCTTATATTACTTTGTAATTTCTTGGAAATCAATAAAAATTCAAATCTAAAAAAAAAAAGAAGAAAAAGGAAAATTCAAATGCTTTCTTAATTCTAAAGAGTATCTGAGCGGCTGAGCCTAATCCAAATCTCAATTTTTTTATTTTTTTTTGTCTGCTGTGATCCAACTTCCTCTTTGAGGGTGGCTACGTTTATTCTCCATGGTCCCATTGCATGTAGGAACGTAGCCACTCTCTCCTGCTTGCTTCCGAGATGGACTATGGGATGTGTAGTGTACATGGCCACAACTAAAGTGCACTGCTCATTCCAAACCAGGGGCAGATCCAGAGTCTAGTCTTGGGAGGGGCACTGCCAAAAAATAAGGGTTTTCGTGGGCAAATTGTCGGGGCAATGGCTGGTGTTGTCGCTTTAATCATCCCAGCACCATGGTTGTTATGGTGTCAGGATGATTGAAGCGCATTATTTCAATTCTTACATTGTTATATAAAATGAAATAGTTCAACTCACCATAATACAGAATCAGTGGGAGCCCTGAGCGTGTCACTTGCCACTGTCACCTGCCACCAGATGCGGATTGTCACTTGCCACATTGCCTGCCACCAGATGCAGCTTTTCACTTGCAACGTTAATTGCCACCAGATGCAGCTTGTCACTTGCCACGTTAATTGTCACCAGGCGCAGCTTGTCACTTGCCACGTTAATTGCCACCAGATGCAGCTTGTCACATGCTACGTTAATTGTCACCAGGCGCAGCTTGTCACTTGCCACGTTAATTGTCACCAGGCGCAGCTTGTCACTTGCCACGTTAATTGCCACCAGGTGCAGCTTGTCACATGCCACGTTAATTGCCATTAGATGCAGTTTGTCACTTGCCATGTTAATTGCCACCAGATGTGGATTGTCACTTGCCATGTTAATTGCCACCAGATGTGGATTGTCACTTGCCAAATTAATTGCCACCAGATGCAGCTTGTCACTGTCCTGCAACAACAGTGACAGGCTGACAGCAGAGAAACAGGCTTCTCTCCCCAGTTCCTCAGCACATGTGAGGGCGGGCAGTTAGAGATGATGTCATCTCTCTGCTTCCTCGTCTGTCCGCTCACTGTAATGCCTTCCTGTTCACCCAGTGACCCACTTACTGGCACGACTGCCCACCCGCTAGCCTGATTACTGACCTGCTCGCCCGCTCCCCTCACTTGCCGGCCACCTACCGACCTACTCGCCCGCTCCGCTCACTGTCGGCCGCCTACCGACCTGCTCGCCCGCTTTCCCAATTTGCCGGCCGCCTACCAACCTGCTCGCCCGCTCCTCTCACTGTCAGCTGCCTACCGACCTGCTCGCCCGCTCCGCTCGCTTGCCGGCCGCCTACTGACCTGACAGTCCGCCCGCTCACCCGCCGGCCACCCAGTCCGCTCACTATTTTCTCGGGGGGAGCAATTGCCCCGTTGCCCCCCCCCCTGGATCCGCCCCTGTTCCAAACAAACGGAAGTAACAGGGAAAAGGAGAGGTTCGGGAGCTCACAGAGGACATTACAAGGAGGCAGAAAAATACAGAAAAAATGATGTCATAAATAATAAATTACAGGGCTATTAACCACTTGCCGACCAGGCTCTTTCTGGCATTTTTTGTTTACAAGTTTAAATCTTTATTCCTCTTACTGTCCATGGACTGACACAGCCTCTTCTTACTTGACAAGTGGGTTTATGTCCCTGCTCATAGGAGAAGACTAGGCAGAATGTTAAATGTTATAATATACATTACATTACCAGAGCTGAACAGCCCCGCCCAGGGGGCGTTCCCTCCGGACACAACCCTCCTACCTGCAGCCAGCAGCCTTCGTTTTTTTCTGCCTAGCAGAGGAGAAGATGTGGCTCTCTTCGGAGCCAGTCTCCTGAAGACTTTTTTTTTTTTTTTTATTCCTCTTTGGAATTTTATTATTTTATTTTTGAGATCTTCTATCAACTGTCGGCTGGGCAACAGGTTGGGTACTTAGATATCCTCGTAGTCTTCCCAGTCCGACCATCGAGCGTGCTGATCCTCGCTCTGCGTGTGATCAGTCCACGACATACCCAGCGGCTCCAGGGGTGGCTGGTGAGCTTTTGCTCCGAGGTCCGCATAAGATTGAACAGTTCTGCTGTATCTTTCACGGTGGACCGGGCCGACAGCTACTCAGTACCGAACTGTGATAGGTCTGTCTGGAACACACCAGTGGGTCCTTCTTGGATGGGTAAGTAGTCTCCCCTGTCTCCGCAGGTGAGTACATGCTGTGTGTTCCTGTGCTATGGGGGATTTTCCCTGTCTCCCCATTATTGTTTTGATAGTCTTTGTCACCATTACTCTGGCACTGTGCTGGCTGGGGGTGCCTGGGGGTCACTCTGTCCCGGGGGAGACCTATGGGTGTCTGCATAAGGCTGTGAGTGTTTTGTGTTTTTTGGGCCTTGTGCGCCGTTCGGTGCCATGTTTTGTTATATTTCTTTTATTCTTACATGGGAGCGTATGGCGGCCATCTTGCCGTGGTTTGCTATGGCGCAGTTACAATTGCGGCGGCCATTTTCTTGGCGCTGTGCGCGCTTTTGTGCTGCTTGGGCCTCTACAGCTGCCTGAACGGCGCGATTCTCCTCACAGTTATCTCTGGAAGCGCAGCATTGTCAGCAGAACCGAGCGGGTTTGTGTGTCCCCTGGGTAACCCCCCACAGTCAGCACGGCCGGAGGGTGGGCTTTTTTCTTCTCTTTTCTCACAAAAAGTCTCAGAGAGTGGCGAATTATGGAGTCTGGTACACCTGCTTCACCATACATGCCAGAGGCAACAGGCATTACTTCTGCACCTGCGGTCCCTATGGACCAGTTGTCGGCAGCCCTGGAATAATTTCTTGTCAGGATGGAAGCGGTGTGTGAGCGCATGGGAGCTAAAAAGCGCCCCCTCCTCACTACATCTCCAAGGGAGTGCTCGGATTCAGATATGGGCCTGACTGCTGCACAGGACCCTAGCTCTGAATTTTTTGATGTTTTTGACCAGGACATTCCTTGTGAGGAAGACTCCTGCTCTAAATCAGTACATGACAGGGCGCTTGTAAGTGAACTCATTGCTGCTGTGAGGGACACTCCCAAGCTGGATGCTGCGGCTGAGGAACCTCAGGTGGAGACTGTCTCCTTTGGTTCCTTTAAGGCTAATCCTTCTAAAAAGGTTTTTCCCTACACGTCTTTCTTTGACAGATTCATAGACCAGGTATGGGATAAACTGCAGAAGACTTTTGCGGTCCCACAGCGTCTGTCGGTTAGGTACCCTTTTGAAGAGAGCCTGCTTAAAAGTCTCCTCCAGTGGTCGACCCCCCGGTCGCCCGGTTGAATAAAGCCACAACTCTCCCGATGGAGGGGACTCCTGCCTTTAAGGACCCCACTGATAGGAGGTCAGAAGTGGTGAGCAGAGCCATGTTCACCATGCTGGGATCCGCGTTACGTCCTATTGTAGCGGCGACCCTGGTGTCTCAGACACTCACGGAATGGGCTAAGATTCTGCACCAGACTGTGCAGGAGTCCTCCAGAGTGCATCACACTGGCCCACCAACTGGTGCAAGGCCTGGTGTATGTGTGCGATGCCACTATGGAAGCTGCCCCCCTGATATCTAGGGCTTCAGTGTCTGCGGTAGTGTTGCGTCGTTTGATCTGGTTAAAATGCTGGTCTGCTGACCTGGCCTCTAAGAAGCTCCTGACTGATTTGTCCTTTAAGGGCGGTAGGCTTTTTGGTGCTGCCCTGGATGACATTATTAAAGATGTCACGGGGGGTAGAAGCACCCTTCTTCCTCAAACTACTAAGGGAAAGGAGCCCTGCCGCAAGCCGGGCCCTTCCTTTCCAGCACAGAAGAGGTTTTTTCATCAGTCAGAGCCCACGGGTAAGACCTCCCAGACTGACAAGCATGCGGCTGGTGGACAGAAGCGTCCCTGGGTGCGTTAGCTGAGCAAGCCGGCTACCAAGCCCATCACCGCATGAAGTCTTGCCGCCGCCCGACTCTGGGGTGGGGGGACGATTTTGCTGGTTCACGGATCGGTGGAACTCCCTTATCTCCGACCGGTGGGTGTGCGAGGTGGTCACCTCGGGGTACAGGAGTTCCTTTCCTGGCCACCAAACAGATTTTTTTCCCTCAAATCTCCCTCTCCTTCCAGCGCGTCGGGCTGATCTCATGGGGGCGGTGCAGGACTTGCTGAGGTGCGGAGTAATTGTGCCGGTACCGTCAACGGAGAGGTTTCAGGGATTTTATTTGAATCTGTTTGTGGTCCCAAAGAAGGACGAAGTCCGTACAATTCTGGACCTCAAAGCCCTAAATGCCTTTGTGAAGGTTCAAAGATTATGCATGGAGTCCATTTGCACGGTGATTGCTGCACTTCATCCAGGGGATTTTCTGGCGTCCTTGGACATCAAGGACGCCTACTTGCATGTCCCAATCTACGTAGGTCACCAGAAGTTACTGCGCTTCGAGATAGGCGAAGACCACTATCAGTTTGTGGCTCTTCCCTTCGGCCTGGCATCAGCACCACGGGTTTTCACCAAGGTGCTTGCTCCGATTCTAGCTTTGCTGAGACAGCGAGGCATTGCTATCGTGGGCTATCTAGACGATCTTCTTCTGAGAGCAGACTCTGGCTCAGAATTAGAGGAAAATGTGACGATAGTCAGTCAAACCCTCGGAGAATTCGGTTGGCTGCTGAACGCTCAGAAGTCGGTCCTGGTTCCGACTCAGCGTCTGGAGTATCTAGGTTTGATCCTGGACTCCTCGGAGGTGAAGGTATTCCTACCTTCTGAAAAATGACAGATTCTTCAATCTGCGGTATGGGTGCTGACGTCCCGACGGTGGTCGTCGATCCGTTTCTGCATGAGGGTCCTGGGACTCATGGTGGCCTCCTTCAAGGCCGTTCCGTACGCCCAATCACACACTCGTGCCTTACAAAAGGAGATCCTGTCCACTTGGGACAAGTCCCCGTTGTCCTTGGATTGTCAGATCCAGGTGAGTCACCCGGTCAGGGCATCCCTGACGTGGTGGTTGAGATACCCGGCTCTTCGGTCCGGGAAGTCATTCCTTCCTATCCAGTGGACGGTGATCATGATGGACGCCAGCCTTACGGGCTGGGGGGGAGTTTGGGGAGTCCTATCAGCCCAGGGGCTTTGGACCCTGGACGAATCCCGTCTGCCGATCAATGTTCTGGAACTCAGGGCAATCAGACTGTGCCTCTCCTTTTGGTCGGTGAGGCTGCAGGGTCGATCGGTCAGGATCCAGTCGGACAACGCCACGGCGGTGGCTTATGTCAACCATCAGGGGGGAACTCGGAGCTCAGCTGCGGCGTCCGAGGTCGCCCACATCCTAAGGTGGGCGGAAAGAAGCATGGTGGCTCTGTCGGCCGTTTACATCCCAGGAATAGACAACTGGCAGGCGGACTATCTGAGCCGCCAAACGTTGGACCACGGGGAATGGTCCTTGCATCCGGAGGTGTTTCAACTCCTTTGCCAGTGGTAGGGCATGCCAGATGTGGACCTATTGGCCTCTCGTCTCAATCGCAAAGTGACGAGGTTTGTGGCCAGGTCCAGGGACCCCTGGGCAGACACCTCAGACGCGTTGGTTGCCCCATGGGGTCGGTATCGCCTGGTGTATGCTTACCCTCCGCTGCAGTTGCTTCCTCGCCTGCTTCGCAGGGTGGAGGCCGATGGGATTCTGGCGATCCTCATTGCTCCGGATTGGCCATGGCGTCATTGATACGCCGATCTTGTGCATCTCGTGGCGGACATTCCTTGGCGTCTGCCAATGCGGGAGGACCTTCTGTCTCAAGGTCCCATACTTCATTCTGCTTTACAGTCGCTGGCTTTGACGGCGTGGCTATTGAAAGCCAGGTGTTGAGGGACCGAGGTCTCTCGGATTCGGTCAATTTAGACCATGCTGAGGGCACGAAATCTTCCTCCAGGAAGATATACCATCGTACCTGGAGGGCCTACATCGCCATGTGCGAGGAGCTGGATTGGCGTCCGCAAACGTATTCCATTCCCAGAATCCTGCTGTTTTTACAGCGTGGTGTGACCCAAAAGCTTGCCTTAAGCACCATCAAGGGTCAGATTTCGGCTCTGGCAGTCTTCCTTCAGCGGCCGATAGTGAATCATTCCTTGATTAGCACCTTTGTGCAAGGGGTCCGCCATGTGCTCCCCCCTGTTAAACCACCTCTTCCTCCTTGGGATCTGAATTTGGTGCTCTCGGTTCTTCAAGAACCTCCGTTTGAAAACATCAGAGAGATTCCTCTCTCAACTCTATCCCAGAAGATGGCTTTTTTAGTGGCCATTACTTCTGTCAGACGGGTGTCTGAATTGGCGGCCTTGTCTTGCAAGCCGCCATACTTGGTCCTTCATAAAGATAAGGCGGTGCTACGTCCACGGCCTTCTTTTCTCCCGAAGGTGGTGTCGGACTTCCACCTTAATGAGGACATTGTTCTTCCATCCCTGTGTCCTCGTCCATCGCATCCCAAAGAGTTTGCGCTTCTATTCAGAAGTCTGACTCACTGTTTGTGTCTGTGTCTGGTCCAAAACAGGGCCAAGCGGTCTCGGCTGCCACTATTTCTCGGTGGATCGGGCAGACTGTCATACAGGCCTACGCCCTTAAAGGGGTTGTAAAGGTTTGTTTTTTATTTTCTAAATAGGTTCCTTTAAGCTAGTGCATTGTTGGTTCACTTACCTTTTCCTTTGATTTACCTTCTAAATTATTTTTTTCTTTGTCTGAATTTCTCACTTCCTGTTTCTCCTCACTAAACTTCACACCATCATCCGAGTGGTGTGGAGTCAGCCAGAACAGCTTACTGAGGAGGAACAGGAAGTGAGAAATTCAGACAAAGAAAACAAAGAAGAAAAATATTTAGAAGGGAAATCTAAGGAAAAGGTAAGTGAACCAACAATGCACTAGCTTAACCACTTAACGACCGCTCACTGTATATATACGTCGGCAGAATGGCACCGACAGGCACAATCACGTAGAGCATACGTGATTGCCTTTGTATAGTTGGGGGGTCCAATCGGACCCCCCTCCTATACAGTGAGCGGTGGCTAAGTGTCCGGGAGCGTTCCGGGATGAGGGGGCAGCCATTCGTTTCTGGCCACCCCCTCGCGATCGCTCCCGGCGAATGGAAATGCCCCCTCTGTCTGTGTCAGACAGAGGGAGCAGGAGGAAGTGATGTCATCTCTGGTGCGGCGCTCACATATACCGAGCGCCGTACAAGAGAAGACATCAGGTCAGTGCACACAACACTACACTGACACCAGGACACATAGGGACATAAATCGCCCCCCAGGCCCCCCCAGACACCCCAGATCACCCCCCAGATCACCCCCCCCCAGCCCCCAGTCACAGTGTCACTGATTGCAGTGACCATTTATTTAGTGATCACTGCAATCAGTGACATTTGTGACTGTAAAAGTGTCACCAAATTAGTCTTAGGTCCAGTGTAGCCCCCTAACCCCCCCTAATAAAGGTTTAACCCCCTGATCACCCCCCAGATAACCCTTTCACCCCCTATCACCACTGTCGCTAAGCGATCATTTTTCTGATCGCTGTCTTAGCGTCAGTGATGCCGATCGGCAGCCAGTAATTTTTTTTAGGTTCGCCGCATGTTTTTATAGCGTCAGGTACCCCAATATATTATCTAATAAAGGTTTAACCCCCTTGATCGCCCCCAGGTAACCCTTTCACCCCCTATCACCACTGTCACTAAGCGATCGTTTTTCTAAACGCTGTCTTAGTGTCTGTGATGCAGATCGGTAGCCGGTAATTTTTTTTAGGTTCGCCGCAGGTTTTTATAGCGTCAGGTACCCCAATATATTATCTAATAAAGGTTTAACCCCCTTGATCGCCCCCCAGGTAACCCTTTCACCCCCTATCACCACTGTCGCTAAGCAATTGTTTTTCTAAACGCTGTCTTAATGTCGGTGATGCAGATCGGTAGCCAGTAATTTTTTTTAGGTTCGCCGCATGTTTTTATAGCGTCAGGTACCCCAATATATTATCTAATAAAGGTTTAACCCCCTTGATCGCCCCCCAGGTAACCCTTTCACCCCCATCACCACTGTCGCTAAGCGATCGTTTTTCTAAACGCTGTCTTAGTGTCGGTGATGCAGATCGGTAGCTGGTAATTTTTTTTAGGTTCGCCGCAGGTTTTTATAGCGTCAGGTACCCCAATATATTATCTAATAAAGGTTTAACCCCCTTGATCGCCCCCCAGGTAACCCTTTCACCCCCTATCACCACTGTCGCTAAGCAATCATTTTTCTAAACGCTGTCTTAGTGTCGGTGATGCAGATCAGTAGCTGGTAATTTTTTTTAGGTTCGCCGCAGGTTTTTATAGCGTCAGGTACCCCCATATATTATCTAATAAAGGTTTTAACCCCCTGATTGCCCCTAGTTAACCCTTTCACCAGTGATCACCATATAAGTGTTACGGGTGACGCTGGTTAGTTAGTTTGCTTTTTATAGTGTCAGGGCACCCGCCGTGTATATAACCCAATAAAGGTTTAACCCCCTGATCGCCCGGCGGGTGATATCAATTAGGTTTTAGCGTCAGAGAGGGTCTGAGTCACACCCCAGGCAGCGTCAGGTTAGTGCCAGTAACGCTAACACCCACGCGTGAAGCATACACCCCACTTAGTGGTATAGTATCTGAACAGATCAATATCTGATCTGATCAGATCTATACTAGCGTCCCCAGCAGTTTAGGGTTCCCAAAAACGCAGTGTTAGCGGGATCAGCCCAGATACCTGCTGGCACCTGCGTTTTGCCCCTCCGTCCAGCCCAGGCCACCCAAGTGCAGTATCGATCGATCACTGTCACTTACAAAACAAAAACACACATAACTGCAGCGTTCGCAGAGACAGGCCTGATCCCTGCGACTCCAGTGCTGTAGGAGGTGATTTCACCACCACAGTTAAAAAAAAAAGCAAATATGCCGAAGCATTGGGGCAGCAGGGGCGGAGGAGTGATTTTGCTCCTAATGCCGCGTACATACGGTCGAAATTCCGACGGAGGCTTGCCCGTGGAAAAGTCCGACCATGTGTGTGCGGCATAACTTTTTTGCGGGAGGATGCCCCCATGCTTCGGCATATATAAATGGTGCGTGTATGCCCATCATTAGAAGTGGGTGGATGAAGGGCGGTATTCTAATGGTGGGCATACCCACCGATCAATCTCTTTTTTCGTTCAGCCAACTGGCTGCATGAAATAAAAAGATTACAATACATGTCCAACAAGGACCAGCAACGTACTGGTATGTTGCTGGACTTTGAATGTTTATACCAGATTGATGCCTGCGGGTTTAGGTATCATCTTGGTATCATTCTTTTCAGCCTGCGGCCGGCTTTCATGTAAAAGCAATCCTAGCGGCTAATTAGCCTCTGGACTGCTTTTACAAGCAGTGGGAGGGAATGACCCCCCCCCCGGATATAAAAAGCGCCATTGGGAAATTGGGAAAGCATTTTATCACACCGATCTTGGTGTGGTCAGATGCTTTGAGGGCAGAGGAAAAATCTAGGGTCCAATAGACCCCAGTTTTTTCAAAAAAAGAGTACCTGTCACTACCTATTGCTATCATAGGGGATATTTACATTCCCTGAGATAACAATAAAAATGATAAAAAAAAAAAATACTTGGAAGGAACAATTTAAAAATAAAATAAAAAAGCAAAATTAATAATAAAAAAAACAGAAAAAAAAAAAGCACCCCTGTCCTGCCCTGCTCTTGCCCAATGGCGAACGCAAGCGTCGGTCTGGCGTCATATGTAAACAGCAATTGCACCATGCATGTGAGGTATCACCACGAAGGTCAGATCGAGGGCAATCATTTTAGCAGTAGACCTCCTCTGTAAATCTACTGGGGTAACCTGTAAAGGCTTTTAAAGGCTTTTAAAAATGTATGTAGTTTGTCGCCAATGCGCGTTTGTGCGAAATTTTAAAGCATGTCGTGTTTGGTATCTATGTACTCGGCCCAAGATCATCTTTTTTATTTCATCAAACATTTGGGCAATATAGTGTGTTTTAGTGCATTAAAATGAAAAAAAGTGTATTTTTTAACCAAAAAATGCGTTTGAAAAATCGCTGCGCAAATACTGTGTAGAAAAAAAAAATGCAACACCCACCATTTTAATCTGTAGGGCCTTTGCTTTAAAAATATATATAATGTTTGGGGGTTCAACATAATTTTCTTGCAAAAAAAAAAATGTTTTCATGTAAACAAAAAGTTTTAAAAAGGGCTTTGTCTTCAAGTGGTTAGAAGAGTGGATGTAAGCTTCCTAATGTTGTGTATAAAATGCCAGAACAGTTCAAAACCCCCCCAAATGACCCCATTTTGGTAAGTAGACACCCCAAGCTATATACTGAGAGGCATGTCGAGTCCATGGAACATTTTATATGTTGACACAAGTTGCGGAAAAACGACAATTTATTTATTTTTTTTATTTTTTTTTGCACAAAGTTGTCACTAAATGATATATTGCTCAAACATGCCATGGGCATATGTGGAATTACACCCCAAAATACATTCTGTTGCTTCTCCTGAGTACGGGGATACCACATGTGTGAGACTTTTTGGGAGCCTAGCCACGTACGGGACCCCAAAAACCAAGCACCGCCTTCAGGCTTTCTAAGGGTGTAAATTTTTGATTTCACTTCTCACTGCCTATCACAGTTTCGGAGGCCATGGAATGCACAGATAGCACAAAACCCCCCCAAATGACCCCAGTTTGGAAAGTAGACACCCCAAGCTATTTGCTGAGAGGTATTGTGAGTATTTTGCAGATCTCGCTTTTTGTCACAAAGTTTTGAAAATTGAAAAAAAAAATATATATATATATATATATATTTTCTTTCTTCAATTTCAAAAACAAATGAGAGCTGTAAAATACTCGCCATTCCTCTCAGCAAATAGCTTGGGGTGTCTATATTCCAAAATGGGGTCATTTGGGGGGGTTTTGTGCGATTTTGGCATTTTATGGCCTTCGAAACTGTGATAGGTAGTGAGGAGTGAAATCAAAAATTTGTGCCTAGAAATCCTGAAGGCGGTGCTTGGTTTTTGGGGTCCCGTACGCGGCTAGGCTCCTAAAAAGTCCCACACATGTGGTATCCCCGTACTCAGGAGAAGCAGAAAAATGTATTTTGGGGTGTAATTCCACATATAACCATGGCATGTGTGAGCAATATATCATTTAGTGACAACTTTTTGTATTTTTTTTTTTTTTTTGTCATTATTCAATCACTTGGGACAAAAAAAAATATATTCAATGGGCTCAACAGGCCTCTCAGCAATTTCCTTGGGGTGTCTACTTTATAAAATGGGGTCATTTGGGGGGGTTTTGTGCTATTTTGGCATTTTATGGCCTTCGAAACTGTGATAGGTAGTGAGGAGTGAAATCAAAAATTTGCGCCCTTAGAAATCCTGAAGGCGGTGCTTGGTTTCCGGGGTCCCGTACGCGGCTACGCTCCCAAAAAGTCCCACACATGTGGTATCCCCGTACTCAGGAGAAGCAGAAAAATGTATTTTGGGGTGAAATTCCACATATAACCATGGCATGTGTGAGCAATATATCATTTAGTGACAACTTTTTGTAATTTTTTTTTTTTTTTTAGTCATTATTCAATCACTTGGGACAAAAAAAAAAAAATATTCAATGGGCTTAACATGCCTCTCAGCAATTTCCTTGGGGTGTCTACTTTCCAAAATGGGGTCATTTGGGGGGATTTTGTACTGCCCTGCCATTTTAGCACCTCAAGAAATGAGATAGGCAGTCATAAATTTAAAGCTGTGTAAATTCCAGAAAATGTACCCTAGTTTGTAAACGCTATAACTTTTCCACAAACCAATAAATATACGCTTATTGACATTTTTTTTACTAAAGACATGTGGCTGAATACATTTTGGCCTAAATGTATGACTAAAATTGAGTTTATTCGATTTTTCTTATAACAAAAAGTAGAAAATATCATTTTTTTTCAAAATTTTCGGTCTTTTTCCGTTTATATCGCAAAAAATAAAAATCGCAGAGGCAATCAAATACCATTAAAAGAAAGCTCTATTTGTGGGAAGAAAAGGACGCAAATTTCGTTTGGGTACAACATTGCATGTCCGCACAATTTACAGTTAAAGCAGCGCAGTGCAATATTCTGAATTCACCTCTGGTCCTTTAGCTACCAAATGGTCCGGGGCTTAAGTGGTTAAAGGAACCTATTTAGAAAATAAAAAACGAACCTTTACAACCCCTTTAAGGGGTGGGCGCCTCCATTTCCGGTTATGGCGCATTCAACCTGGGCAATTGGTGCTTCCTGGGCTTTCCGACATCAAGCGTCGGTTGCACAAGTGTGCAAGGCGGCGACCTGGTCGTCCGTTCATACCTTTTCTACGTTTTATAAGGTTGATGTGGCTGCATCTTCTGATGCTTCCTTCGGCCGCAAGGTGTTACAGGCGGCTGTTTAATTTTCAACTCCTCCGTTGAGGAGCTCTGCGTGTTTTGGGTGAAGTTTGTTTTTTTCCTTCGAATAGTGTTATCACCCCTCTTCTTTGACACTGCTTTGGGATGTCCCACTTGTCAAGTATGAAGAGGCTGTGTCAGTCCATGGACGGTAAGAGAAAATAGGATTTTTGTACTCACCATAAAATCCGTTTCTCTGACGTCCATGGACTGACACAGCACCCACCCTTCCTTTTTAAGGTTTGTACTGCTTTGTTACGAACTGAGGCTGCTAGCTGCAGGTAGGAGGGTTATGTCCGGAGGGACCGCCCCCTGGGCGGGGCTGTTCAGCTCTGGTAATGTAATGTATATTAATTATAACATTTAACATTCTGCCTAGTCTTCTCCTATGAGCAGGGACATAAACCCACTTGTCAAGTATGAAGAGGCTGTGCCAGTCCATGGACGTCAGAGAAACGGATTTTACGGTGAGTACAAAAATCCTATTTTTTGGCTAGAAAATTTCTTAGAACCCCCAAACGTTATTCTTTTTTTTTTTTTTCTTTTTTTTTTTTTAGCAAAGACCTTAGGGACTAAAATAGTGGTTGTTGCAATTTTTTATGTCACACAGTATTTGTGCAGCGGTTTTGCAAACAACATTTTTTGGGGAAAGAATGCACATTAATGAATAAAAAAACAAAAAAAAACACAATATTTACCCCATTTTTTTTGTATAATGTGAAAGATGATGTTACACCGAGTAAATAGATACCACATTGCACGCTTTAAAATTGCACGCACTCGTTGAATGGCAACAAACCACGGTACTTAAAAATCTCTATAGTTGAAGCTTTAAACGCATTTACAGGTTACCTGTTTAGAGTTACAGAGGAGGTCTAGCACTAGAATTAGTGCTCTCAGTCTAACGTTCACAAAAATAGATTGAACGTTCACGGTGATATCTTACATACTGTATGTGGTGTGATAACCGTTTACATTTGCGGTCGCTTCTGCGCGTAAGCAAAGGAACTTTAACTTTTTTTGCCTTTTTCTTATTTATTTAACTTTTTTATTTTTACACTGTCCCTTTGGTCTGCAAAAGACTTGAGACTGGGGCGGAGGTTCACCTTCCAGCAGGACAACGGCCATAAACATACAGCCAGAGCTACAATGGAATGGTTTAGATCAAAGCATATTCATGTGTTAGAATGGCCCAGTCAAAGTCCAGACCTAAATCCCATTGAGAATCTGTGGCAAGACTTGAAAATTGCTGTTCACAGACGCTCTCCATCCAATCTGACAGAGCTTGAGCTATTTTGCAAAGAAGAATGGGCAAAAATGTCACTCTCCAAATGTGCAAAGCTGGTAGAGACATCCCCAAAAAGACTTGCACTGTAGCTGTAATTGCAGCAAAAGGCGGTTCTACAAAGTAATGACTCAGGAGGGCGCTATACAAATGCACACCACACTTTTCACATATTTATTTGTAAAACATTTATTATTTTCCTTCCACTTCACAATTATGTGCCACTTTGTGTTGGTCTATCACATAAAATCCCAATAAAATACATTTACGTTTTTTGTTGTAACATGACAAAATGTAGAAGATTTCAAGGGGTATGAATACTTTTTCAATGCACTGCATCCCTGGTTCCCATCCCTGAAATTTGGGAGGTACTCATTTTTTGGGGTGGGTTAACTGAATGTGACAACACTGGACAATGCCTGTGTGTTGATATGTTCACTTCAGACAGGGTGTCACTCTATAACAGGAAATACCTGAACAAGGGCCTTCATGGCAGGATCTCCAGGTATCCTTTAAAAAAATAAAAAACATAAAAAATATTGAAAATGACCTTTGAAATGTTATCAACATGTTTAAAGGTTATATGAGATTTGAGGGATTCAGTTTATACATATTTTAACAAATAGTTAAAAAAAAAATCAGGATCATTTGAGAAAAAATGTAACTGCAGTTACCTTGATGACCCAGAAAAAATAGACTCTTGAGTGAAAAGGTGATAAAAATGGTGGACACATTCCAGATTGCTAATAGCAAGCAATTAGGTAAATAGTTATCTATAGATGCCAAGCCTAATTACTTTCAATTATCTGATATTACAGAAGAAAATGAGATAAATGTGCTCTCTGGCTCAGTATTTAAGCCTTTCTTCAGACTTTTTCAATTTTTTACTTACTGAGTTTTTATTGTAAATTTTACCATACGGTAAATGTTTGCTATTGTATGTTTTATTGTTCGATTTTCCTTTCTAATGGATATCTGTTTGTAGGACCAGTACACTTGCCCATGTCCTAACTGGCCATTGGCCTTGTGGGGTAGTTATAGTGATATGGGGCCCAAAGCAAATTTCATCCCCTCCCAAGCTAAGAAAAAACTAGTGATACACGAAAGTTATTATCTTCGGCTGGCCATACACTATACAATCTTCTTGTACAACTTTCCTTTACAGTATCTTATGTAGCGGACACCCTCTCCTCAGTCCCCTCTATTAAAGTTCAACTCGCACTGTCTCTGGTCTAGGGGTATGATAGGGGAGGGAGAGGGTGAGCTACGCCAGGCTTCCACCACAGGTGTAATGTGGTATCAGCAATGTCTCTGTTGTTTTTACCTTCGGGTCTGTGCTGTGCATCTGGATCCTCCCTCCAAGAGTCTCCACGAACCTCGCCTGCCAGAAATTGAGCCCCACACCATTAAAGTCCAACACACTTTTATTGTAGAACATAACATGGACTCCCTTGGCTATAGAACGGAAAAGGAGGTGTGGGTGCGAATAGGCCCAGACACAAATTCGATCCTGCACTCTCCTCCCTGAGAGTGGGCTATGGTCTCCGCACGAGGGAAATTCTCCTTCCGGACGGTCTCCGACAAGAGACTCACCCGTCACCGGCAGTCTGCTGCACCGGGTCTTCAGATGAGGAGCTCTTCCCGGTCCATTACGCCCACCTCGGAGTGCCTTAGGATCCTTCCCTCGCGGAACTCAGTATTGGGCACTGAGCTCCGGACCTCCATCCAAGTACCTCACCCCAGGACTAAAGGTGCCTGAGGTGGAACACGATCTCCGGTGGTCCTCTAGGCCTAGGCTGCCTAGAGGACGAACACGAACCACCGTCCACAAGCTGAAGGTGCTTGGGACTAAGACCCCGTGACCAAGATGGCCGGCCCCTTTATACACCCTCCCAGCAAGCACGGCGGGCTCCCCGCCCCACCATACCGCCGCCGAGAGAGGACAAAAGGGAGGCTCAGCACACAGCGATGTCCGTCCGTCAGCCCATGGTGACAGCGCCACCCGGTGGGCCGCCGGGAACACACCACTGATGTCACTGAAAAATTACCCCGGGAAAGTAAGTACCCGCTACACTCTCCCCCCTGTCATTTGACACTGGTCCCCAGTGTCTGGAGTGAATCATGCCCTCTCCGGATGACATAATCCAGTCCAGAAACCAACTAACAAATTGGAAAACAAAAATTTTTAGGAAAAGTATTCTAACAAAGAAGAGCCCCTGTAACAAAAGAGGAGTGAAGAACAACACATTCAACATGAAATTCAACATTATACTTTTCCTTCCCATCCTGACTAAGAACCAACCCCCGGGTTCCATCATCTTGCCGGGATGCTCTCCTGCAGAGGGAAAAAAATAAAACCAACACACAAACCCTGACACATGTATTCGTGTAAGAAGAAAAGAAACTTCTCCGAGAAGAAATTCCTTTCCTCCAAAGAGTGAGTGCATGAAAAGTGTTAAAAAAAACATTGCGCAAGACTGCCACCTGGTGACAGCCTTGCGGTACTGCACTCGTGGAGCTTCTTCTTCTTTGGCCCTATCTACCCCAGAGTCTGTGATCTCTTTGTAGGAAGATGAAAAAAAAAAACAACAGGAATAGTTCCTCATTCCTTTGGGCACACACAAAACAACTGCCCCAAAAAGTTCAGCAACATGATAAGAGCAGAGTCTTTCTCTCCTATAGGTAAAAGCGGGGATGCGGCAGAATCAGTGGCTTCAAGTGCTGATCCACGGTCTCCAGATGATACTCCACATCTTCGCCTTCTTTGCGTCGGATCAACACTTTATCTGCATGGATGTGTCGTCCTAACATCCATTCGGCCTTGCAATCTTTGAAACGCTGTGAAGCATTGGGAGAGCATGCCAGGTACCTGCGGGTGTGCGGAACTTTGAGATTAGTCCACACAAAGTCATTGTACCAGCGCTCCCTGTACACCTCCACCTCATAAAGCAAGTCCTTCGATAAGTAGGGATACTCCCATCCGTACTCCTCTGCAACCTTTTGGCCAAATAGGCGTTGTAGTCTTGCCAAAGGAGGCATGGTAGCTCTGTCTCCTTCACCAGGCAAAACTATTGATTCTGGATGACGAGGCGCTTTGGCCACCTCCAATCTGGGCATCGGTGCCCGTAGCAACAGTCTCTGTACCCCAGCATCAGATGCAGGTTGCGCCAGGGATCCAGGGACAAGCTGGGGACGGGACCCTTCTTCAGGCGCTGACGCCTCCACCCGGGGTGTGCTCTCCCCTGTTGACATGGGTGAATTCCGAGGTCCGCGGAATGAAGCAAGCGGTACCTTGTCCCAGCCTTTCTTGGCAAACAAATCATCTATGATGGCATCATCTCCCAGATCCGAGAGCGATTCCAGGTCGGAGGTGTCACACTCCTCCGCGGGTATGTAGCCCTTTGTGGAAACGGAGCCTTCACACTCCGCGGACTTGCTAGGCCATGCCTTCCCGACACCTCCTCCCACACACCAAGTCTCTTCCCCTGGCTTACCTCAGCCTTTTCTTGAAGCGGGACGTCCGGAACCCTCGTCAACGGATTCATCCGGGCCTGTCGTAAGCGTGCGAGACGGTCGGTCCACCACCACCGCTGGTCTGGGCTACCACGCTGGTTCTTTTCTTCGGTGGCGGACGCTGCGAGACAGTGGCGACCGAGTCAGCATCCTCGGATTTCTCCCGTAGAGTTTTAACGACCTCCTCCGCGGTCGCTGCAGTGTGCGCAGGGGTGACTCTCACAGCGGTGATCTCTCCTCTCTGAGTGGTGGTACCTGAAGCCCGACCTGGGTGGATGGTTCTTGGACTCTCAACTGCCGGATCCACCTCAAAAGTGAACTCCCCACAGGCCTCACAACGTCCGAATGGCTTTAACAGGCACACCAGTCCCGAACACCTGGGACAAATCATACCCAGGGCCTCAACGTCCATACACGAGTATAGGGCGAATCGACCCCTTGGCTTCAGTCGGATCCCCGTATCCGTTATCGGAGCAGCAGCAGTCAATGTCGTGGTGGAAGGATGAACCGGAATCCATGAGGTATGTCCAAACATGGCGACCTGTTGCTGATCCATCACACACTGCAGAGTTTTCGCGCCAATGTCCCACGTGTAGTCCCTTCACACGTATTGGACTCCTCCCCTTTTTGCTCCAGTTCGCGGGCTTTCTTCACTTTCCTTGGTTGAGCCATGCCCACTAACCAAGCGGCGGGGGTTGTGTCTGGTGGCGCAGTGCAATTAGAAACCCCCACGTGTACTGCTGCTCCACACGGCTGAGCTCCCCCCCGTTCACCGCTCTTCCTGCGCGGGCCTTTCCCTTCTTGGGGTCATGTCCACAACTTCGAGCAGGGCTGCACTTTGGCCTATTCGCTTAACTCTTCCAGCAGACACGTTCCATACAGTGATGCACAACACAATCCCGGGCCCCAAGGCCCCACGTGTAGCGGACACCCTCTCCCCAGTCCCCTCTATTAAAGTTCAACTCGCACTGTCTCTGGTCTAGGGGTATGATAGGGGAGGGAGAGGGTGAGCTACGCCAGGCTTCCACCACAGGTGTAATGTGGTATCAGCAATGTCTCTGTTGTTTTTACCTTCGGGTCTGTGCTGTGCATCTGGATCCTCCCTCCAAGAGTCTCCACGAACCTCGCCTGCCAGAAATTGAGCCCCACACCATTAAAGTCCAACACACTTTTATTGTAGAACATAACATGGACTCCCTTGGCTATAGAACGGAAAAGGAGGTGTGGGTGCGAATAGGCCCAGACACAAATTCGATCCTCCACTCTCCTCCCTGAGAGTGGGCTATGGTCTCCGCACGAGGGAAATTCTCCTTCCGGACGGTCCCCGACAAGAGACTCACCCGTCACCGGCAGTCTGCTGCACCGGGTCTTCAGATGAGGAGCTCTTCCCGGTCCATTACGCCCACCTCGGATTCAGGCATCCATCCCCGGAGTGCCTTAGGATCCTTCCCTCGCGGAACTCAGTGTTGGGCACTGAGCTCCGGACCTCCATCCAAGTACCTCACCCCAGGACTAAAGGTGCCTGAGGTGGAACACGATCTCCGGTGGTCCTCTAGGCCTAGGCCGCCTAGAGGACGAACACGAACCACCGTCCACAAGCTGAAGGTGCTTGGGACTAAGACCCCGTGACCAAGATGGCCGGCCCCTTTATACCCCCTCCCAGCAAGCACGGCGGGCTCCCCGCCCCACCATACCGCCGCCGAGAGAGGACAAAAAAGAGGCTCAGCACACAGCGATGTCCGTCCGTCAGCCCATGGTGACAGCGCCACCCGGTGGGCCGCCGGGAACACACCACTGATGTCACTGAAAAATTCAAAAATTACCCCGGGAAAGTAAGTACCCGCTACACTTACAAAAGTGAGTACACCCCTCACATTTTTGTCAATTTTTTATTATATCTTTTCATGTGACAACACTGAAGAAATGACACTTTGCTACAATGTAAAGTAGTGAGTGTACAGCTTGTATAACAGTGTCAATTTGCTGTTTCCTCAAAATAACTCATTACACAGCCATTAATGTCTAAACCTCTGGCAACAAAAGTGAGTACACCCCTAAGTGAAAATGTCCAAATTGGGCCCAATTAGCCATTTTCCCTCCCCGGTGTCATGTGACTCGTTAGTGTTACAAGGTCTCAGGTGTGAATAGGGAGCAGGTGTGTTAAATTTGGTATTATCGCTCTCACTCTCTCATACTGATCACTGGAAGTTCAACATGGCACCTCATGGCAAAGAACTCTCTGAGGATCTGAAAAAAAGAATTGTTGCTCTACATGAAGATGGCCTAGGATATAAGAAGATCACCAAGACCCTGAAACTGAGCTGAAGCACAGTGGCCAAGACCATACAGCAGTTTAACAGGACAGGTTCCCCTCAGAACAGGCCTCGCCATGGTCAACCAAAGAAGTTGAGGTCACGTGCTCAGCGTCATATCCAGAGGTTGTCTTTGGGAAATAGACGTATGAGTGCTGCCAGCATTGCTGCAGAGGTTGAAGGGGTAAGGGATCAGCCTTCTCAGTGCTCAGACCATACGCCGCACACTGCATCAAATTGGTCTGCATGGCTGTCGTCCAAAAAGGAAGCCTCTTCTAAAGATAATGCAAAAGAAAGCCCGCAAACAGTTTTCTGAAGACAAGCAGACTAAGGACATGGATTACTGGAACCATGTCCTGTGGTCTGATGAGACAGTGATGAACTTATTTGGTTCAGATGGTGTCAAGCGTGTGTGGCGGCAACCAGGTGAGGAGTACAAAGACAAGTGTGTCTTGCCTACAGTCCAGCATGGTGGTGGGAGTGTCATGGTCTGGGGCTGCATGAGTGCTGCCGGCACTGGGGAGCTACAGTTCATTGAGGGGACCATGAATGCCAACATGTACTGTGACATACTGAAGCAGAGCATGATCCCCTTCCTTCAGAGACTGGGCCGCAAGGCAGTATTTCAACATGATAACGACCCCAAACACACCTCCAAGACGACCACTGCCTTGCTAAAGAAGCTGAAGGTAAAGGTGATGGACTGACCAAGCATGTCTCCAGACCTAATCCCTATTGAGTATCTGTGGGGGATCCTCAAATGGAAGGTGGAGGAGCAAAAGGTCTCTAACATCCACCAGCTCCGTGATGTCGTCATGGAGGAGTGGAAGAGGACTCCAGTGGCAACCTGTGAAGATCTGGTGAACTCCATGCCCAAGAGGGTTAAGGCAGTGCTGGAAAATAATGGTGGCCACACAAAATATGAACACTTTGGACCCAATTTGGACATTTTCACTTAGGGGTGTACTCACTTTTGTTGCCAGCGGTTTAGACATTAATGGCTGTGTGTTGAGTTATTTTGAGGGGACAGAAAATTTACACTGTTATAAAAGCTGTACACTCACTACTTTACATTGTAGCAAGCTTTTTGAGATAGGAATGAGGGACACCTATCAGCAAAAGTATGTAGGCATAGGACACACCTCTTGCCACGCCCCCTTAAAGGAGAATTGTACAAAAACAAGATTGGTTAAGCCCAGATGTGCTTTTTTACCACTACTATTCCTTTATATTGGCTTTACAAATACAGCAATTTGGAAATCAGACGAAAGGTTAAGCACTGGGAAACACTTTTTGATAGATAAAAAGTGCATTTTATATACAACTATATAGATCAGCCCAAAATGAGGGACAAATGAGGAGGAAAGAGGGACAGAGGGACTTTGCTCCAAATCAGGGACAGTCCCTCGAAATCAGGGACAGTTGGGAGCTATGCTACACATTACATGAACCTGCGAATAGCCAACTGTTTTTGCTCATTCTACTTTCCTTTTTTGGTGTGTTTCCAAGTTTATAAAATTATTTTCTATATCTATTATTCTAGATCTTCTGTATTTTCATTTTAGAATTAAAGATATATTAAACCTTTAGTTTTCTAAGTACATTTTGGAGCTGATTAAATCACTTACTGAGTGTGTAGCTTCTTTATCGATTCATTCTTGCCAGTGTTGCCCCCTTGTCCTAAAGAGATGCTACAATGCCAATTTAGTTTTTGGCTGGGCTGTAGTTATCTCAGAGTGATTGTATAGCTTCTTACTTGGTTTTTCCCTAAGCTTAAAGTTATTCTTAACCTCTGAGGTTAAAAATGAACAAAACACATCCTTCTATGGTGTGTACTTGTTTCAATTCAAATAGTGTGATTTCTGTCCTCTCATTCTTCTACTATGTTCATGAGTCACTTTTGACAGGTGATACAGACTTCAAGGGATCCAGGGAGACCGGGGAGGGAAGTTTCAGCACACAACTTATGTTTGATAGCCTCAGCTGTGCATGTTTCCCTATGAGACTGTGCAGAGGGGAGGGGGGGGGGTTGTGTTATCCAATCCCTTCACTCAGGTTTCAAATTACACTAAGCTCTCCCCTCTATACTGTGCAGTGTGTGACATTAAGTCCATGCCCCCTGCCTTCTGACGATCAGAGATGCTATGTTTCAGAAGGCTATAGAGGAGAGAAGACTGCAGATAAACAGGTACACCTTATGTAGGAGGATTTGTTTAATCTCAGTGCATCACCTGAAGCCAGTCACTTCACTGGGTATACAGTATGTAATAGTTTACAACCATTTTAATACAATTTTTTTTGTTTAGACTTTCAAATGAGTCTATTCAAGTCTTCAATTCTATTTTTGTAAGGTAAGCTCATATATTGTTTATATGAATCACCACTTTATATGCGGACATGCTAAGTGAGGTTGAAAAACCGGTATAATGAAAAGCAGTGGTGAAAAGATGCGCCTGTGGGCTTAACCAATCATCTCTACACATTAATGTGATATTAAACTCTTGTTTAAAAAGAAAAATTCTTTAAAAAAAATGCTTA
This sequence comes from Rana muscosa, assembly GCA_029206835.1. Taxonomy (NCBI): domain Eukaryota; kingdom Metazoa; phylum Chordata; class Amphibia; order Anura; family Ranidae; genus Rana; species Rana muscosa. The sequence continues at coordinate 278,128,665 of CM055122.1, read as the reverse complement.
CCGGTATATTACTTTATAATTTCTTGGAAATCAATAAAAATTCAAATATAAAAAAAGAAAAAGAAAAATTCAAATATGTTTTCTTAATTCTAAAGAGTATCTTGTCTCTGAGTCTAATCTCGAAATTCTCTTTTTTTTTTGTTTGTCTGCTGTGATCCAACTTCCTCTTGTTATTTCTTCAGTGTTGTCACATGAAAAGATATAATAAAATATTTACAAAACTGTGAGGGGTGTACTCACTTTTGTGAGATACTGTAGATTTGCCAAAATCTGAATCCAAAATGGAAATTGAACAAGAAAATGGTACAATGTATGGCCAGCTTTACTCAGAAATTGAACCTAACCATTTATATTTTTATATCTAACAAATGGAATTTTTACCTCTAATGTAACCCCCAACAATAACCCCTTAAAATAATGCTGAACTCCAGAAAACCTGAAAATTCTCCCTTACAGTCAACGCTGTATCCTGGCCTAGGCCAACAAGGCCCAGGCATAGGGCAGGACTTTGCAGGGGGGCAGCACGGAAAGAGTCCCCGCCGGCTTGCGCTACACTGTTAGTGTAGCGCCAGTCTTATGGGGCAGACTGGGGTGAGAGGCAAATTAGTCTAGCGCCTCCATAAAGCAGCCGCACTGCTTCCGGTATGCGGGCAGCCGGCATTCCGCAACTGTGGGGGTGGGGGGCGCTGCTTCTAATTTTGACTGTCCTATCCTGGACCACAAACCTTCCTCACTGTGCCATATGTTTTCTGCTGTACCATTGGCATGGTTATATCTTCTTAGTCCTCTCCATCAAATTATCAGAAATTTGTGCTTAAAGTAGAACTATAGGCAACACTTTTTTTTTTTTTTTTCATTTTGGAGTAAGGGAGGGTTATAGCCCCTGTCAGTTTATTTTTTTTACCATCCCTGTCCCATTGCAGAGATTTCCCTTCACTTCCTGCTCCATAGCCAAACAGGAAGTGAGAGGAAATCTATGCAAATTAAGGGAGTCCATTGCCTGAACCCCCCCCAGGCCCTCAGAACTAGTGTCCCCACTCGAAAATTTCAGGGCGGGTCTTGAACAGAAAGGGGTGTGGCCTTGACAGGCAGGGGTGGGTCATTATTAAATTAGGGGGTACACGAGTTTAGTCAGGCCTAGGGTAGCACAAAACCTAAATACACTACTGCTTACAGTGCAAGGATACCTGCACCTAATCACTGCTAGACCAGTCCCCACTGCATCTTCTCCCCCATGCTCCAGAGGTCTAAGGTCCTGATTTCATCAAGACTGATGCAGGGTCTCTCCAGCCCGGCATTTGGTTGAGGAGGCCGAAAGAAAGTCCACCACTGGAGCACGGGGAAGCACTGTCTGCTGGGAGAGCGGAGGATCAGGTAAGTTAAAGCCCAACTGCTGGCAACTAAACAAATTATCCCTTGCAGTAGCAAAAGGTTAATTCTAATTTAGGTCTAAGGAAACAATAAAAGAAGATTTATTTTCGCTATCCTCTGCTCCTTCTGCCCTGCTGCTAGACCAGTCCTCGCAGCATTTTCTCCCCCACGCTCCAGTGGTCTAGGTTCCTGACATCAAGGGTCCCTAGCCTTGCATTGGATGTGTTGATACTGATGGACAGTCCACTGCAGGAGCATAGGGGAGAACAATCTGCCCGGGAAAGGGAGGATCAGGTAGGCAAAAGTGTTTCTCCTCTCTTCTAGACTAAATAACTCCTGCAGTGCAGGTATAGCCCCACTGCAGGGGAGAATTTTCAGGTTTTCCCGAGTTGGGCTTTAACTCATAATACTTCATCAATGTTGCTCCTATCGAGGAGAGGACATAGAAGGATTTGTAATGAGGCAGTCAGAGAGAGAAGCCAAGTAAGTAGGAAGTGTTTCCCATTTCCCTGTCAAACATAGACTGGGAACGGCGACTCCACTGGGAATCCTTATGACCTCAAGCCAAAAAGATTGTTAAGAATTGTGTGGTGAAGATTATTATTGTTTTTTTGAGAGCACCAACAATTTATGCAACTCTTTACATATATATTGTGCATTTACATCAGTCCCTGCTCTCAAGGTGCATACAGTCTATGGTCCCTATCTCATATGTAGACACACACATACAGGTATTAGGGCCAATTTAAACAGAAGCCAATGAACCTACTAGCATGTCTGTCAGGAGACTAGCCGGAGGAGAGTTGCCCATAGGCCCGGCACAGTGGCCAATTTCCAAATATGTGCACACGTATCGTGAATGCATGTTCACCATGATGAACATGTGTGCGTGCTGGCAAATGCAATGCATGTCAGATCCTGGCGCCCTCTGGCTTAAGGACCGCCGCATGACTATATACGTTGACAGAATGGCATGGACAGGCATAAGGGCGTACAGGTACGTCCCCTTTAAAATGAGAGACGAGGGTCACGCGCGCGCCGCCGGCGTTGCAAGCGCAACCCGGACCGGAGCTCAATGACCACGCCCGCGGGACCCAAACGCCGCCGGTGTCCCGCGATCGGGTCACAGAGCTGAAGAACAGGGAGAGGTAAGTGTAAACAAACATCTCCCCGTTCTTCCTAGTGACACTGTCAGTGATCGTCTGTCCCCTGTCATCGGGAACAGCGATCAGTGGCGTGTCACGCCAAGCCACGCCCCCTAACAGTTACAAGCATTCCCTATGTAGCGGGTATATGCATTTCTATTATGTTTAAATTTGGTGGGGGATCTGTGATGTGTGGTTCCCTGGGGCCCAGCGGGTGGCGCTGTCACTTTGGGCCCGGGGTTGAGCCATCGTTGCAGTGGCACACCCTTTTTTGCCTCTCGCAGCATGAGTACAGCGGGGCGGGGGCTCAGCTGGGCTTGCTGGGGGAGGGTATTTTGGTCACGAGGTTCATTCGTCGAGTCCCAGGCACCTTCAGCCTGAGGGCTGTGGTTCGTGGTGGGTGTCCAGGCGGCCTAGGCCTGGACACCCGGAGCTCGAGTTTCACCCCAGGCACCTTCAGCCTGGGGTGAGGTACTCGGTTGGTGGCCTGGGGCCCAGTGTCCTCCCCCGGATGAACGATGAACCTTCCTCCTGACTGCACCTGTATCTTCCCCTGTTTGAGAAGATACCCCTCCGGGCGGTCTCCTGAGGCTCACCAGGCACCGGCAATCTGCTGCACCAGGTCTTCGGGTGAGTAGCTCCTCCGGTCCCTTACGCCTCTGGATTCGGGTACCCCACTCCCGGGGTCCCCTAGGGAAGGATTTCCTAGGGGACCCCGGGAGTGGGGTACCCGAATCCAGAGGCGTAAGGGACCGGAGGAGCTACTCACCCGAAGACCTGGTGCAGCAGATTGCCGGTGCCGGGTGAGCCTCAGGAGACCGCCCGGAGGGGTATCTTCTCAAACAGGGGAAGATACAGGTGCAGTCAGGAGGAAGGTTCATCGTTCATCCGGTCGGTGGCAGCGACCAAGATTCTCAACAAGTGGCATAGATCATGTGCCAAACCTATTCGCTGATAGAGGAATAGGAGAGTTCATTGTGCCTGGGCCTACTCGTATCCACACCCCCTGTCTGTTCGTTGATGAAGTCCAACTGATTGTGTTTCATCCTGACATTGAAGAATAAAGGAGTGTTGGACTTTTATTGGTGTGGGGCTCATTTACTGGCAGACACTGTTCCACAGACGGAGCGGAGGCTTCTAGCGCCGAACACCGACCCGAAGGTAAAGGAACTTTGCTTACACCACATAAACATCTGCCGTGAAGGCTTGGCATGGTGACCCTGCACTCTCTCCTCCAAGGTACCCCTAGACAAGCAGAAACCAGCCAACAGTGGAGTGAGAGAGGGGAGGCCGCTACACGTGGGGGCTCGGGTCCGGGATGGTGTTCGTGTTACAATGGAGCTAGAATGGACGGAGTTTGAACGTGTCTGCCCGGAGGAGTTCCGAGTAGGTCGGCCATATTATTGGCCAAAGTGCAACCCTGCTCGAAGTCGTGAGTGTGACCCTAAAAAGAGGAAGGACTACGCAGAAGAGCGAGAAGAGGGGGCAGCTGAAGCCATTCGGGTGATGCGAGGCCTGCGGGGAGTTCTTATTTGAGGTGGACCCAGCTATCGAAAAGCCAAGAACCATCCACCTCAACTGCACTACAGGCAGCACCACTCAAGTAGGAGGAATCACTGCTTTGACAGCCATCCCTGTGTGCACTGCAACGACTGCGGGGGAAGTCGCGATCAACGAAGTATGGGAGAAATCCGAGGATGCTGACTCGTCACCACTGTCTCACAGTGTCCACCGCCCAAGAGGAAGACCGGCATGGTAGCCCCTTCCAACGGTCACGGTGGATCATCCTGCCCGCCTAGGCCCGGCCCGGATGTATCCGGTGAGAGGAGTTCCGGACATCCCGTCTCAAGTAAAGGCCGAGGTAAGCCAGGCGGAGGGACTTGGTGTGTGGGCGGAGGTGTCGGGGAGTCACGGCCCTGTGTGTCTGCGGGAGGTGGCAGTTCAGTCTCCACTACAGGCTACCTGCCCGCGGAGGAGTGTGACACCTCCGACCTGGAGTCGCTCTCCGATCTGGGAGACGATGTTGCCATAGATGAACTCTTTGCCAGCAAGGGTTGGGACAAGATGCTTCTCTCCTCGTCCCGCAAAGCTAGGGATCCACCCTTGTCTACAGGGGATAGTACGCCCCGGGTGGAGGCGCCAGCGCCTGAGGAGGGATCCTGTCCCCAGCCTGCCCTCACATTCCCGGTGCCACTTGCACCTAACACCGGGGATAAGAGATTGTCGCTGCGGGCACCTATGCCCAGAACGGAGGTGATCAGAGCACCTCATCACCCGGATACTATAGTTTTGCCAGGTGAAGGGGACAAAGCTACAATGCCTCCACTGGCGAGACTACAACGCCTATTTGGTCAGAAGGTTGCTGCTGAGTACGGGTGGGAGTACCCGTACTTGTCTAAAGAGTTGTTGTATGAAGTGGAAGTTTTCCGAGAGCGCTGGTACAATGACTTTGTGTGGACCCACATTCAGGTCCCACATGCCCGTAGGTACCTCGCGTGTTCTCCCAAGGCATCTCAGCGTTTCAAAGACTGCAAGGCAGAATGGATGCTGGGGCGGCATATCCACGCGGACAAGGTGCTGATCCGACGCAAGGAAGGGGAAGATGTTGAGTACCATCTGGAAACCATGGATCAGCATTTGAAACCACTTGTCCTGCCGCACCCTCGCTTTTATCTGTAGGAGATAAAATACTCCGTTTGCCGCTTAATGTTGCTGAACTCTCCGGGTTTGTTGTTTGTTTCCCGGGAAAACTCAGTGACTGTACCCAAGCTAATGGGTGTTTGTGCTCTTCGGAGGAATTGAAGGACTGTTCCTGTTGTTGTTCTTCATTCTCCAACAAGTGATCTTGGACTCTGGGGTAGAGAGGGCCAAAGAAGAAGAGGTCTCTACAAGTGCAGTTACCATGACGCTGTCACCAGGTGGCAGTGTCGTGCATCGGCATTCACTTTTCACACACACACTTTTAGAAGGAAAGGATTTCTCTACGGAGAGGTTTTTTCGTTCTCACACGAACATATGTGTCAGGGTTGTGTGTGTTTAATATTTCTTTCCCCCTCTGCAGGAGAGCATCCCATCAAGACCGCTGAGAGTGGGACGGGTCTTAGTCATTGATGTGGGTGGGGGAAAATGTAATGATGTGACTTTTATATATGTTTCAAGTTATATGTTATTTGTTCCCTTCCCCTCCCTTTTTGTTGAGGCTCAGGCACAACTGCTCTAGGTAGTTAGTTTTTTTCTAAATTTTTGTGATTTTTGAAATTTTCAGTCGGTTTCTGGATTGTACTATGTCAGCCCTTGAGGGCATGGTTTATTCCAGACACTGGGGACCAGTGTCAAACAACCATGGGAAGAGTGTAGCGGGTATATGCTTTTCTATTATGTTTAAATTTGGTGGGGGATCTGTGATGTGTGGTTCCCTGGGGCCCAGCGGGTGGCGCTGTCACTTTGGGCCCGGGGTTGAGTCATCGTTGCAGTGGCACACCCTTTTTGACCTCTCACAGCATGAGTACAGCGGGGCGGGGGCTCTGCTGGGTTTGCTGGGGGAGGGTATAAAGGGGTCGGCCATTTTGATCACGAGGTTCGTTCGTCGAGTCTCAGGCACCTTCAGCCTGAGGGCTGTGGTTCGTGGTGGGTATCCAGGCGGCCTAGGCCTGGACACCCGGAGCTCGTGTTCCACCCCAGGCACCTTCAGCCTGGGGTGAGGTACTCGGTTGGAGGCCTGGGGCCCAGTGTCCTCCGCTGGGCTCCGCGAGGGAAGGATTTCCTAGGGGACCCCGGGAGTGGGGTACCCGAATCCAGAGGCGTAAGGGACCAGAGGGGCTACTCACCCGAAGACCTGGTGCAGCAGATTGCCGGTGCCGGGGGAGCCTCGGGAGACCGCCCAGAGGGGTATCTTCCCAAACAGGGGCCGAGTGCAGTCAGGAGGAAGGTTCATCGTTCCTCAGGTCGGTGGCAGCGACCAAGATTCTCAACAAGTGGCATAGATCATGTGCCAAACCTATTCGCTGATAGAGGAATAGGAGAGTTCATTGTGCCTGGGCCTACTCGTATCCACACCCCCCTGTCTGTTCGTTGAGGGAGTCCAACTGATTGTGTTTCATCCTGACATTGAAGAATAAAGGAGTGTTGGACTTTTATTGGTGTGGGGCTCATTTACTGGCAGACACTGTTCCACAGAAGGAGCGGAGGCTTCTAGCACCGAACACCGATCCGAAGGTAAAGGAACTTTGCTTACACCACATAAACATCTGCGGTGAAGGCTTGGCGTGGTGACCCCGCACTCTCTCCTCCAAGGTACCCCTAGACAAGCAGAAACCAGCCAATAGTGGAGTGAGAGAGGGGAGGCCGCTACACCTAGGTCACACTTAACCCCTTCAGCGCCCCCTACAGGTTAACCCCTTCACTGTCAGTGTCATTTTTACAGTAATCAGTGCATGATTATAGCACTGATCGCTGTAAAAATTATAATGTTCCCAAAATGGTGTCAAAAGTGTCCGATGTGTCCGCCATAATGTCGCAGTCACGATAAAAATCGCTGATCGCCTCCATTACTAGTAAAAAAAAAAATATGAATAAAAATGCCATAAAACTATCCCCTATTATGTAGACGCTATAACTTTTGCGCAAACCAATCAATAAACGCTTATTGCGATTTTTTTTTGCAAAAAATATGTAGAAGAATACGTATCGGCCTAAACTGAGGAAAACATTTTTTATATATATATATATATATTTTGGGGATATTTATTATAGCAAAAAGTAAAAAATATAGATTTTTTTTCAAAATTGTCGCTCTATTTTTGTTTATAGCGTAAAAAATAAAAACCGCAGAGGTGATCAAATACCACCAAAAGAAAGCTCTATTTGTGGGGAAAAAAGGACATCAATTTTGTATGGGAGCCTACGTCGCAAGACTGCGCAATTGTCAGTTAAAGCGACGCAGTGCCGAATCGCAAAAAGTGGCCTGGTCTTTGACCAGCGAAATTGTCCGGGGCTGAAGTGGTTTAAAGAGTGACTGTGGCACATGGACGTTGTTGACTGGTCTTCAGCTTTCTGCTACCTGTTCCTGTGTGTGCTTATGCTTCTGATCACCTGTTACCGATAACGACCCGGCCTGCCTATGGATACCTCTTATCTCTCCCTGCTCTGACCTTGGATTGCCCATGGACCTGCTCTTGTCTCTTGTCCTGTGTATGACCTCGGCAAAGCCTAACCATGCCTCTGTTTTTCTGTCTACTGACCACTGGCTTACTGACCTTGGCATCCATCCCTGACTAGGCCTCCTGCTTCACCCTGTCTGCTGTGATCAGCCCTGGTGCCTACCTGCAGTACCCAGCCTGCTGTACCTAGCTACAGTATCCAGCCTGCTGTACCTACCTGCATTACTTACTGTACCTGCTACTCCAGCCTGTCATACCTACTTTCTGTATCCAGCCTGCTGCACTTTTCATTGCAAGCTGTTTCCTGCTGTGTGCGGTCCGCACCATCATCAGCTCCACTGGCTCATACTGCTTACACCATTGGGGATATGTACCTGCGGAGAGATATCCACACCTGCATCGCTCATCTGTGGCAGAGCCGGCAATCCCTGCTTCTTTGGGCTTCGTGTTCCCTGTTCCCACCTTCAGGGACACCAAGCATGTCCTGGTGTCCTGGTGTCAGTGGGAGTAAACAATGTCACATCTTTAGTGGGAGGAATAGTGCCCCATCATTAGTGTCAGTGGGAGAAATAGTGCCCCATCATTGGTGACAGTGGGAGGAATAGTGCCTCATCATTGGGATCAGTGGGAGGAATAGTGCCTCATTGTTAGTGTCACTGGCAGAAATGATGCCCCTATTGGTGGGGCCAGTGGCAAGAATTTTGCCCTCATTGTTGGTGTCAGTAGGAGTAATAGTTTCCCAAGGGCCGGATAAAGGCAAGCACAGTTTGGAGACCACTGATCTAGACCAAGATGTCATTCTTTTACAAGCTTCATTAAGAAACAAGTAAGAGCATTGGTAGGATCCCTTGTCTCCAAGAGTGGTGTATAAGAACTGGGGTGCACTCAGGGGCGGAACAGGGCAATTGCCCCCCCCCCCCCCGAGACCATCTGTCACACTCACTTGCTTGCTCTGTTTTTTTTTGTTGCGCCTGATTTCCCGGACTTTGGGGACCCGGTCCCCTGGACCCCAAACCTGGCACACATGTAGCCCCATGTCTCCTCTACAAGTGTGCAAAGTTTGGTGTCTGGGAGACCTATCTACCTAATCCGGGGAGAACCGATTTTTCAAAGCCGGGCACTCCTTCCATAGACTCCCATGTTAAACATCATGGGCACAGTGAAGCATGGGCACAGTGAGGCATGGGCATGGACACAGGGAGGCACAGTGAGACATGCAGATGGACACCCTAGGCTTATACTCGAGTCAATACATTTTCCCAGTTTTTTGGGGTAAAATTAGGTGCCTCGGCTTATATTCGGGTCGGCTTATACTCGAGTATATACAGTACTTGTTCTGCGGCTGCCGCTGCCTCTCTGAGACTCTCTCTTAGTTTCTCACATCAGCTGATCAGCGGCACCGAGAGAGAGACTCGTCTAATGTAGTTACGCGGCGCACTGACACGATACCAGGAGCGGAGGAGGAGGTGGGTGGAGCCTAACGCCTGGGCCGCTTGGCGTCTAGCAACGAGTGACGTCAGTGAGTCACGTCGGGCCGCTCTGCGGGCAGGTGCGATAATGTGCGGCTCCACAGACGGGTAAGAAAGCGGACAGCTCCACTTGCGGCGCGATTTGTGGGCGGGCGGCGCAGTTCGTGGGCAGACCGTGCTGCTCAGTGTGTTGGCAGCGCAGGTTAGAGTGAGAGAGCAGGCTCAGTGTGGCAGCTGGCCAATCAGCTAGCCGGGAGCAGGGGAGCAGAGAGATGAGATCATCTCTCACCGCCCGTGCCTGCCCTGCATTCCTGCAGTGACTTCCGCCCTCACTGTGCAGGCAGCAGAGAGATTACATTATCATTACATTACTGCATCTGGTGGCAGGAAAGTGACAATCCGCAAGGTGTGGCAGGTGATGTGGCAAGTGACAATCCACAAGGTGTGGCAAGTGACAATCCACAAGGTGTGGCAGGTGACGTGGCAAGTGACAATCCGCAACGTGTGGCAAGTGACACGCTCAGGGCTCCCACTAATTGCAGGCGATGGTGGCAAGTGACACACTCGGGGCTCCCACTGATTCTGCATTGAACTATTTAATTTTATATTACAATGTAATAATAGAAATAATGCGCTTCAATCATCCTGACACCATAACAACCATGGTGCCGGGATGATTGAAGCGCCGACACCAGCCATTTCCCCGATAAATTTCCCACAAAAAAACATATTTTTTGGCAGTGCCCCTCCCGAGAAAGACTCTGGATATGCCCCTGGGTGCACTGAGATGACATGAATTCTGAAGATGGACTGGACGGTCACCCCACACCTAACAAAATCCTTACTTTTAGGAATGTTTAACAGCTTTGATCTCCTGGCCACCAAACACAACTTGTTTGGACTCTCCTGGAGAAGTCAAAGCTTCATCTGCTGAAAGTCATACTGCTAGTAACTTTTCAAACTTGAACAGTTGTGTATGGAGGTGGATGAAGTTGTAGGCTTTGAAGTATATGGTTCTAACAGAATCACATAGAGGCTCTCATGAAGGGAAGTGTATTAAGCTTTAAAGTTTCTTTATTATCCATATTAACTTGCATGCTTTCAGTGCAATGGGACTTTTATGGATGCAGCTCACAGGACTTTCTGTGGTCACAGCGCGTTCATCAAAGTATACCTAAAGCCAAAACTTTTTTTATAGTTAAAACAAGAGATGAGCTCAGGCATCTTCTAAACTCATCTCTATCCAGACATCTAAATCATGTTTTTTTTTTCCATACCAATCAGTTGCAGACTGGTTCATTTCCACAGTGCACATAAACAAAGGGGTGATATTATCTACCCATAGGTAAGAGTGCTAGGACCATAGTTGTTTGTTCCCTTGCTTCCTGTTGTAATCAACTACCATTGATTATGAATTTATAATCCATTTTAGGTACCCCCAATGTATAGCTGCTCCTGATGAGTGGAAACAATCCACGAAACGCGTTGAGCTTTTACTATTTGATGCTATGCCACAGTAACCATGTGTATACCATGGGTTTGACCTGTTTGAATCATCAATTTATTTTAATTAAAATTAATTTTTACTATGTTATTTACTATGTTATGTATTACTCATGCCTACCTTTATTCTGTATCGTATATATTTATTTACCATTAATGCTTTCCATTGCACTATACTCTATTGTGCTAGTAATAAACTGTTTATTCAATATTGATTGATTCAATCTACCCTAGTGTTGTGTTTCATATAAAGTCCCCTTGCCCTCTTCTTTCCCCACTTCCCCTCCTTATCTAAGGGGTGATATTAGCACTCTTATATGGACATGCCCATATGTATCTAATGAGATTGACTAGATATGGACATGTGTCCATATACGGACACTGATGTCACCGGCAGTGGCAGAACTACCAGGGTCGCAAAGGTCACACTTGCAACCATGCCCTGGGGGGTGGTCCCAAGAGGGCAGAAAGCCTCGCCCCCCCTGGATAGTTAAATGGATAATAAAGAACTTGGATAGACTGTTTGCTACACTGAGGGGGTCCCCCTGTACTGGCATCAGAATCGCCAGCTGCTACTGCTTCATACAGCCCTGCTTGTCTGTGTGCACATTTCTGTCACTTCCATGGAGCTGCTTGAATGTACAGTATGTGTGCTATATTTTTTGTACCAATTAATACTATTTGTTTTTATTGGGATCCTGGGCTCCTGTTTTTTTGTTTTTTTTTTAAATAAAGGGCCCTGGGATCAGTGGGAAGGGCCCCAGAACCAATAGAAAGGGGCTGTAGGGGAGTCAAGGGGACCCTTCCTGGTTTCTTGCACCAGGGCCTGAAGATACTAGCTACTCCTCTGGTCACCAGCATCCCACTCCTTTGTTGATGTGTGCTGCGGGGCATGGAATGACCTAGTCTACAGTTGACTGGAGTTAAAAAGCAGTTTAAACCCAATCTGTTTCCAATTGGGGAGATTTCACTTCCTGTCCTGTAGACACCAGAATGTGATGGGAATTGCTCTTAGACAGTTGTCACCACAACAAGTATCTCCTTTGGAAGATTTATCCTCTATTCCTGTTCTGGTGGAACTAGGACCTTTTGGGTTTGCACATTGGGCATTGGGACAGGTAGACAGGTAAAGGGGGTAAATCTCCCCTGGAAGGGTTGATAACTAGGGTTAAACGAACCCGAACTGTAAAGTTCAAGTCCGTACGGAACATTAGAGGTTTTGGGCACCGGACCCGAACCAGAACAATTGCGTGTATGTTCGGGTTCGGGTCCGGTGTTCTGCGATGTAATGGCGCATTTAGAAAAGCTTCAGGGGGCAGCCAATCACCTTTTGTTTAGCTGGTGTGCCCTTAGAAGCCATCATAGCCATGCCTACTAATGGCATGGCTGTGATTGGCCAGTGCAGCATGTGACCCAGCTTCTATATAAGCTAGAGGCACACAGCACAGCACGTCACTCTGCTTTAGACAGGATAGGGAGAGGTTCCTGGCTGCTGTTGCTTATTAGGGAGAGATTGAAATACATGAGTTAGTCCTGATTCTGCAATCTGAGAGAAAAGATAGAGAGACAGTGTAGGGGAAGGTTCCTGATGGTGCTTTCAGGGAGAGAGATTTATATAGGAGTCCAGATTCAGAGATCTAATAACTCAGCAATCTGCATAGGTTTACCTGTTTGTGTTGCAGTGCACAGTCTTTTTACACTGCCATGAGCCCAGTGTCAGAGAAAATCTAACTTGTATCTGCAAGCTCAGTGCACCAGCACTGCATATGTTACATTAAGACAGTGTTTCTCAACTCCAGTCCTCAAGGCGCACCAACAGGTCATGTTTTCAGGATTTCCCTCAGATGAAACGGCTGTGGTAATTACTAAGGCAGTGAAACTGATTACATCCCCTGTGCAAAATAATGGAAAGCCTGAAAACATGACCTGTTGGGGCGCCTTGAGGACTGGAGTTGAGAAACCCTGCATTAAGAGATACACCGTTTCCATATTGTGGGTGTATTGTGCTCTTTCAAAAAGACCCATTTAGGGCAAAAAAAAAATAATTGCAGTGTTTTCTGCATATATGCAAGTGTGCGATTTACAAATTTATATATTTTTCTTGTATTGTGCTATTCCAAAAAATTTTTTTTAGGGCAAAAACGTTTTTTTTAATAGCATTTTCTGTATTGCTGTAGGTGTGAGATACACCGTTTCCATGCTGTGGGTGTATTGTGCTCTTGCAAAAAGACCCATTTAGGGCAAAAAAATAAAAAATATTTTGCCGTGTTTTCTGCATATCTGGAGCTGTGTGAACTAAACAATTTCTATATATTTTTCTTCTACTGTGCTATCCTAAAAAATAGTAAAAAAAATTTGAATAGCATTTTCTGCAGTTCTGTAGCTGTTAGATACAGCGTTTACGTACTGTGGGTGTGTTGTGCTCTTCCAAAAACACCCATTTAGGGCCACAAAAAATATTTTGCGGTGTTTTAAGATGTGGAGGAGGTCCAGGCACAAACGTAGCTCATTCACTTCACTGCTTAGGTTTCTCAAACAGTTTTAGGCGCACGGTCTCTGACACAGACCGTGAGGTTGGTCTATGCCACAGACCGGGTGTACAAGGCCCCTGCCACGGACCTGGAGAACTTTGGTCTCTGCCACAGACCAGGGTGTATAAGGCCCCTGCCACGGGCCAGGTGAATAAGGCCTCCGATACAGTCAAGATGACCTTGAGCTTCTCCTTCTAAGAACTAGTTCATATCAAGGGGAAGACATGTCTCCAGGGAGTCAACAGACACTTCCTTCACCGTGCCTCCAGCATCGGGCCATTGGAAGGTTCCTCCCTTCCCTGGAACAGGGTCCCCTACACGAGGCGGCACCCTAAGACTCCTCGACCCTTAGCGGACTCCAGACGAAGGCTCTGGACCCCAGGCTTTACTCCCGCCCCTAGGCCTCCATACCCAGAGCAGCAGGAACTCCAGGATAGTACCTCACCCCGGGCTAAAGGTGCCCGAGATGGAACAGGAACACGTGCACCCAGGCTGAAGGCACCTGGGCGCGGACCCCACTGGACATCAGCCCCCAGGCCAAAGGTGCCTGGGGCTCGGACCCCGATCAGGAGACGGCTGCCCCTTTTATATCCTCTCCCGGCATGCACAGCAGGTTCCCCGCCCTGCTGTACTACTGCCAAGAGGGGAAACAAAAGGCACAGCACTGTATTGGTGGTTCAACCCTAGCCTACCATGGCAGCGCCACCTGTAGGCAGCAGGGAACTGCACACCAATACTGTCCCCCGAGGACAAAATGGTCCATGAATCCTACAGAATTAGGGTGTTTGAGCCTATTTACCACTCAAACACTTCCCTTAAATTTAGCACCCCGCTACATTTTTATTTCAAAGTATTTTATTTTCCCACTAGCTTATCCATTAAATTGAATCATGTTTTCCAGAAAGGGCGTATTCTGGGGCATTCCCACCATATGTGTGGCATCGTGACGTTGAGTTTCTGAGGTTCTTAATGACTTCCTGTACCTCTTCTGCTGAAAAGGGGGCCACCAGCATATTTTTTTTTTTTTTTATGTTATTTTAAGTTATTTCCCTATCCACATTTGTTTGCAGAGCACTTGCCATGCTCTTAACAACATTTTGCTGCCATTTGCAACCCTGTAGCCCTTTCCATTACTTTTTTAGAGCCTTTTTAGTCCTCAGAAGTTTGGGTCCCCATTGACTTCAATGGGGTTCGGGTTCGGGGTAAAGTTCGGGTCAAGTTCGGTCGCGAACTCGAACTTTTTTCCGAAGTTCGGCCGAACCCGTCGAACCCGAACATCCAGGTGTCCGCTCAACTCTATTGATAACCCTTCCTTTTGGCTTTTGATTAAATTAAAGTCTTTCATCAATCCATTTTTGGTGGAGTCGTCCTTTAAGGCACAATACCTAAATCCTTATCCCAGCTCAGAGGAACTGCATTTTCTGTAGAATTCGTATTAACCTGATGGTTTAGCATTGCGGCATACAGGGGTTAATATTAATACAGAATTCTGTTCCCTGGACTGTTACCTCACAATGCAAAAATAGCTTTTAATGGGATATCCATTTCCTGGAACTGTACAACCTGGCTTAAGCTCAGAAAAGGAACATTTTCAACAGGAATTGAAGTTACTCTAAGCTAAAGTGATCTTCTTTCAGCCCCGAGTGGCTTCTGTAGAACTTTGCTATCTGTTATGGGATTTTGATGGATTTGCGTGTATATTAAATTATAATTTATAGCATTTATGTTTTTTTTTAAAGTGAACCTGTACTTTTCTGAACTATGCAAAGTGAAAGCTCTGCTTGATATCAGGCCCCAGATTCTCTATGTTACCTTTTCACACTTCCCTGCTGCCCTAATGTGCTGCAGAAGACCCTACAGATTCCTGTGCAATGTTTGACTTTGACAAACTCCATACTTGTTTAGAGCCATGCAGGCTCCTCCTGCCCCATGTGACTGCAGTCATGACTGGTAAGTGGCTGCGCAGGGGTTGGGAACTGCACAGTGTAAGCAGGGAAGCGTTTCACATATACTTAAAGTAGTAATTCTCAGATATGAAATATGAACAAATGATATACAGTAATACACCAGATTGCGAGTATCGCGGTTTACGAGCATTTCGCAATACGATCTATTATCTAAAAAAAATCCTGGCTCTGTTTGTGAGCGTTGTCTCGCAAGACAAGCAGGATTCAAGCCTCTGGGGTGTGCAGTACTGCATTTTGCCAGCGGTGCGGGGGGTGACACTCGGAGCAGCTCGGAGACTCTGTTCCCGAGTGTCTCTGAGCCTCTCCGAGTGCATCCGAGCGGCTCTGAGTGGTCTCCAAGTGTTTCTGAGTGTCTCTGGCGCCCCCAACCTCTGGCCACATGCGGTACTGCATACAATAGCACTCACTGTGGAACAAATTATCTGAGTTTCCATTGATTCCTATGGGGAAACTTGCATTGATATACGAGTGCTTTGGATTACAAGCATGCTTCTGGAACAAATTATGCTTATAATCAAAGGTACCACTTTACCTCTATGGTGTGTACTTGTCCCAATCCAGAGCAATAAGTGTAATTTCAGTCTACTGTCCTGTTCTTCTGCTATCAGCAGCAGCAAGAGCCACATCCTGATACCAAGAGAAAGAAAAGGTGAAAGGGAAGGGATCTCCAGCACCCAGCCTCTGAATGACAGTCTCAGCTCTGTTCCTGTGTGAAGGAGGGGGATGTCCCAATCAGCTGTCAGACCTCTCCTCACTGAGCTCTGCAGTGTATCATAGGGTCTCTGCCCTCTGTTTTCCGAAAGCTCAGACAAGCTGAATAATGTCAGCACTTTGAATGGATGTAGAGAAGAGAAGACTGCAGATAAACAGGTACAACTTATGTAGGAGGATTTGTTTCATATCTGAGGCCAGTCAATTCACTTTGTATATGTAGGAGTTTACAGCCACTTTAAAGCGGTAGTAAACCGCTGGGCTTTTTTTTTTTTTTTTTTGTACCCTGAAAGGTAATGTCAGATTATGTTAAACTTACCTTAAAATGAAGCTTTGCTGCGCCACACTGTCACAAGTGCAGGCACTCCCATTTTCACCCGGTCTTCCTTCCGGGTTTCGCAGACTCCGGCTGTGTAAGTGGCCGGAGCCACAATGACATCTGGTTGGCTGTTCCTTCAGAGCGCATGCGCCGGTAATTTTACCGGCTACATGTACAGTAAATATCTCCTAAACAGTGCACGTTTAGGAGATATTTACACTACCTATATTTTAGACTTATCATAGGCTCTATAGGTAAAAGTCAGAGATGGGAGTTTCCCATTGGGGAGATTTCACTTCCTGTCCTGTAGACACCAGAATGTGATGGGAATTGCTCTTAGACAGTTGTCACCACAACAAGTATCTCCTTTGGAAGATTAGAATCTATTCCTGTTCTGGTGGAACCAGGACCTTTTGGGTTTTAGACAGACTGTGGTAGTACATTTTAGCAGCAGGAAAGTCTGTGAAACTAAGTATAAATTGCTTGTGAAGCCTGATATCATGAAGACTTGTTATTTTTCCTTGTATATGTTAACTTTAACCACTTCAATACCATGCACTTATACAGCTTCCTGCCCAAGCCAATTTTGAGCTTTCAGCACTGTCGCAATTTGAATGACAATTACGCAGTCATGCTACACTGTACCCAAACAAATTTTTTATCATTTTGTTCCCACAAATAGAGCTTTCTTTCGGTGGTATTTGATCGCCTCTGCGATTTTTATTTTTTGCACAACAAATAAAAAAAGAGCGATTTTTTTAAAAAAAACTACGTTTTTCTTTGTTTCTGTTCATTTTTTTTGTAAATAAGTATCTTTTCTACTTCAATGACGGGCACTGATAAGGCGGCACTGAAGGGCACTGATAAGGCGACACTGATGGGCACCGATGAGGTGGCACCAATGAGGTGGCACTGATGAGGTGGCACTGATGGGCACTGATGATGGGCACTGATAGGCGGCACTGATGGGCACTGATATGTGGCACTGGTATGCGGCACTGATGGGCACTCATAGGTGGCACTGATTGGCACTCATAGGCGGCACTGATTGGCACTCATAGGCGGCACTGATTGGCACTCATAGGCGGCACTGATGGGCACTCATGGGTGGCACTGATGGGCACTTATGGGTGGCACTGATAGGTGGCATGGACGGGCACTGATAGGTGGGCACAGATTGGCACAGATGGGCACGGATGGGCACTGATAGGTGGCACTGATGGACACTAGTAGGTGGCATTGGTGGCACTGGTGCCCAGCAATGCCAGCCACCACACATTGTGAAAGTGCCAGTCAGTGCCCATTTGTGGGCACTGATTGGCATATTTATTTTAATGTTTTTATTTTATTTATTTATTTTTACTACATGTGGATGGCCATGGGGGCCATCCACATGATTGGGGCTTCCCTGGTGGTCCTGGGGGCTTCCCTGGTGGTCTAGTGTGGGTATCCGAGGGGGGACTGCGCTGATAAACAATCAGCGCGAACCCCCCCTGTCAGGAGAGCCGCCGATCGGCTCTCCTCTCATCGCGTCTGTCAGACGCGAGTGAGGAAGAGCCGATCAACGGCTCTTCCTGTTTACATTGTGATCAGCCGTGATTCGACACGGCTGATCACGTGGTAAAAAGCCTCCGACGGAAGCTTTTTACCGAGATCAGTGTAGCGGTGGGTCAGACTGACCCACCGCTCCACCGATCGCCGCGATGCGCGCCCCCCCCCGGGCGCGCGGCGGCTGTTATCCCGCAGGACGTCATATGACGTCCAGTGTGGATAACAGAACCACTTCCCGGACGTCAATCTGCTATTGACGGGGCGGGAAGTGGTTAAAGACAACCAGTCACTAATGGTCATCAATAATAGCCTGAAGCTTCATACACACGACCAGTTTTCTCGGCAAGAAAACTGCTGGGAGAGCTTTTTGCCGAGAAAACCATTCGTGTGTATGGTTTCTCTGCAGAAAAACTGCCGGGAATCTCGATGAGAAAAATAAAGAACCTGCTCTCTATTTTTCTCGTCGGGATTCTCGGCAGAGTGTTTCCTCTCGAGAAACCCAGTCGTCTGTATGCTTACCTGTCCAGGGAAACCCGCGCATGCTCGATGAGTATTTGACGCATGCGCGGTAGCATATGTAGCGGGTGTTTGAATTTAAGGGAGGCATCTGGGTGGTAGTGTAACCTAGATGCACAAATTGCTAGGGGATCCGAGACCTTTTTCTGGTTCTTGGAGGACTCTGGTGGTGTGAGGTTCCTTGCGGTCCACGGGTGGCGCTGTCGCCCTGGGCCGGAGCTGAATTCACACCGCAAGACTGTACCTTTTTGTCCTCCCCTGGAGCTGGTACAGCGGGGCGGGGAACCCGCTGTGATGCAAAGGGAGAGGGTATAAAAGGGGCAGATGCCCTTACCATGGGGTTCAGAGTTCAGAGTCTGGAGGACGTGACCGCACCCAGGCACCTTCAGCTTGGGTGCTGGCGTTCCAGTGCTCCAGGCCTAGGCGCCCTTGGCCTGGCCTGAGCAGGGATGGAGTCCATCTCAGGCACCTTTAGCCTTGGGTGAGGTACTATGGCGGACGCCTGGGGCTCAGTACCTTCGACTGAGTTCCGCGAGGGTGGAGGAATCCGAGGGGGCCCTAACTCCTTGGGTGCCCGTGTCTGAGTTTGTGAGATCTGGTGAGCAGAACTTCTCTGGAGAGTCCGGCGCAGCATCGCTGGTGACAGAGAGGCCTCCGGTTTCTCCCTTGGACGGATTTCCTTCCCCTGACAGGGGCTGTGCTAGCGAAGGTAATTCATGTTCTAACTCACATAGTCAGTGGCAGTGACTATTTACCATTGATGATATCACAGTGGTTAGAAACAGAAGGGAAAGGATTGTGCCTCGATCTATTCCCCATTATTACTCAGTAGAAGAAACTGTTTGTTGTTTGGCAAGTAGAATAAAACTGTGTTGGACCTATTCACTGTGTGGAACTCTGGTTACTAGGAGCAAAGGAGTCAGGGACGAAGGACAGGACTTGACTCTAGGACACCTACACAAAACCCAATCTTCTGGCCTTCACCTCTTAGCTATGGAGGACATGGGCCGTGGTGTATCTCATCCCTCCCCCCAGCACTGAGACCCCTAGACGAAGAGAGACAAGCCGAGCATAAGAAGGGGAGAGAGGGGTGAGGCCGCTACACATACAAGGGTAGTGTAGGGTGTAGCAAGATGGCGGTGACGGCATCGAATGTGACAATGAGTTCACTGTACTCCAATGGCCTCCACACTCACCAGATCTCATCCAATAGAGCACCTTTGGGATGTAGTGGAACAGGGGATTCGCATCACGGATGTGTAGCCGACAAATCTGCAGCAACTGTGTGATGCTATCATGTCAATATGGACCAAAATCACTGAGGAATGTTTCTAACACCATGTTGAATCTATGCCACAATGAATGAAGGCAGTTCTGAAGGCAAAAAGGGGGTCCAACTCGGTACTAGCAAGGTGTACCTAATAAAGTGGCCAGTGCGGGTAGCTTATCTGCACCAGTCATAACCGTCCTGACAGTTCGGCCTCGTACACACGACCGGTTTTCGACAAGAAAACTGCTGGGAGAGCTTATTTGCCGAGAAAACAGTGCGTGTGTACGAGGATTTCAGGTTTCTCGTTGGGAAATCTGTCCAGAATCTCGACGAGAAAAATAGAGATCCTGCTCTCTATTTTCTCGTGGGGATTCTTGTCGGCCTGTTTCCTGACGAGAAACCCGAGCGTGTGTATACTTACCTGCCTCCATGGAAACCCACGCATGCTCAAAATGACTTTGACGCATGCGCGGTAGCTTCCAAGGCATAGGTAGGGTGAAACAAGATGGCGGCAATGGCATCGAATGTGATGAGCGCATGCTCATTGTAGTCGATGACGTCAACGCGTTCGTTCCATTTAAAAGAAAGGCTGTTCTTTTGAATCGTAAGTGTGTACACTCGACCGGCACAACATTCTTGTCAAGAATCTCGTCAGGAAAAACAACAGGTTTTTTCCTGACGAGATTCTCGGCCGTGTGTACTAGGCTTCACTTTTAAAAAGACTTTGTCACAGTGCTAAACACTTGTCTCAAAATCCTCTGCTGGTACAAACTATTTTTTGACTTTTATTATTATTTTTTTTAAATCCTAACAGGGTTATAGAATTTAATAAAGAAGTCTCATTTATTTTTTATTGCAGTGCTCTGTCCTGGGAACAAAGTACATGTAGAACTTTTTTCATCTTCCTACTTTCTGTGGAACGCTAAATATGTGGTCAGAAAGGACACCTGTGAGGGTGTACCCATGGAGGGACGAAGAAAAAGCACTCACTAGTGCCCCCAGAGGCTGTAGCTTAACGCAGTATGTCGGTTAGCACTCGATCTTAAAAGAAATCCTTCTCCACACAGACATTGATTGCCAGAAACCATAAATCAGACGGAAACAGAAAATGCAGTTAAAATCACACCTTATAATATAACGGTAAAAATTGTACAAATAGTAAACGTAGTCAAAACATAGCCAGGCGGGTAGTCAGAACAAGCCAGTAAATCAAGAAGCCAGAGATCAGTGTAGTCAGAGGCAGCAGACGGGATCAGGAACCAGAAGGGACATCAGCCAGGAAAGTCTTCAACAGGAACACAGCGGAGAGTCTCCATATATGTTGCAAAGGCACGGAAGGAATTAACCAGGCAGTTTAAATAGCCAGAAGGGGCTGGCTGTAGGCTGGACTGATGAGCAGGAAATGATCACCATGTGAGCAGCTGTGGAACGATGGCAATTAACCAACAGCTGAGCAACCTGAGCACTGAGAAGGGAGGGCTGAGAGCCCAGCCCTGACATTGATTCACTCCTTGTAATCCAAGGCCCGACTTGTAACTCTTTACATTGTACACTACAGATGACAGTTCCTCCTGACACTTCATAACACTTTTCTCTCTTTCGTGCAGGAATTCTGAGCTGGTGCCGCAAAGCTTGCACTGGACTCCACCAGCCCAGTTACCAGTCACCTCATACCAGGGACATTGATTTGTATGTTCCACTTGAATCCTAGGAAGCTCAATTTTTTACATAACCCATGCCTATTCTCTTCAGAGGCCTCACTCACCTTATGTGACTGGGTCCTAATGATAACCCATGCTGCAAGTCAGACCCAGTACTGGGGTTCTGGTCACTAGGGAAGGAGCCTAAGCACACAAGCTCCTTCACTACCAGGGCCTTCCCTCTCTTATGCCATATCACACCGCTTCCTGACTGGCTGGTTGCTTATGCACTTGACACTAGTACTGTTGGCAACAGCAAAAGAGCCTCCCCTAAACAGCTCACTGCAAGTTAGACAGCTGCACTGCATCTTCTCTATCTTATATTTTCCCTGGGTATGAACCCTGTTCTGTGATCCACCAAACATGCATGTGCCCCTTTACAGTTGTCCTCGGGTGAGTTCTGACCAGGCAAAATTATGTAACAATAAAGTCAAAATATATACAGTATTTGTTGAAGTATAACAAATATACAGGCAATTCTTTTTATACAACTCTCCTAATACAAAGTGCTTCCTGGTGCCGCTTTAGTGTTTTCCTGGTGCCCGTGCCCCATGAGGTGGTCCTACCTTAAATAGGTGAGAGTCCTTTATAGTCCATTAGTCCATTAAGCAGTGGCACAAGTCCATAACAATTTAATGAAATTAACCAATCACATTTTGGCACAGCTCTATTCCCTTCCCATGCCTGGAGAAAAACCAAAGAACAACTCTTTCCCTAGAGGTAGTTCCAATTTTAACTGCAGAGAGGGTAGTACTTCCCAAAAAGCCTGGGAAAACCTGGCCAGCAGGGTTAACCCATGCTTCTCAGGACTCTCCAACTCTGCAGGACAATATAACCAAACAGTGCAATCAACTTGAACTGCAATATACAGTTTTACCAAGAAATGCAAACAAATCAGATCCAGAATAGTCAAAAACTGTTATGGGGGTGTCCTGTCCAACCACGTAGCTAGCCTTCCACAACTTGTAGGAAGATGGTTCGAAGTACCACAAATACTATACTTTGTCATCTAGGGGATAGAACACTGTAATAAAAAATAAGCCTTCTTCTAAAAAATACATTAGGAGCAGGGGAGGGCTGGGCCAGGGGGCAGGGTGGCAATTGCCTCCCGGGCCGCCCTAACTTATGTTCAAAATGGCCGGCAGCCGCTGCCTGCTACCATTTTCTTTTTTATTCTGGTCTAGGAAGTCGGGCCATGGCGGCCGAACACTAGCTGTTGCATTCCGGGAGTTGTAGTCCACACTCAAGCTTCTGGTGGGTGGAAAACACAGCAGCGCAGAGGAAACTACAACTCCCTGGGACCGGATTCTTGGAAGCAGGCAGAGGCAGGGAGTGCCAGGGAGTCGGGATGCAGGGCTGCAGGGCTGGGCGCTGGCTGCAACTTGACCCCAGGATCAGGAGCGTTACCCCCCCTCCCCCAGGAAACCGTGGCGTGCAAGGACCTGCTGAGCTGAGATCGCTGAGGTGAGAGACCCTGACACCCCTAGCTGACCCCCTATCTCCCCCCATGTAACCTGCCCCAGTGATCAGGCTGCATTGATGGGCACTGGAGTTGGCTGCACTGATGGGCACTGGTGAGGCTGCATTGAAAAACCAGGTGGGCCATGGATGGTGAGCTGATTTGGCGGTTCAATGGGCCACTTGACTGGACATGCCCCCCAGGCCTGATGCCGCGTACACACAATCGTTTTTAATGTCATTTTCAAAAACGACGTTTTTCTCGACGTGATTTTTCTTGTTTCCTCTCAACCCTGTCTTGCATACACACGTTCATTAAAAAAAATGCTCGAGCAAAGCGCAGTGACGTACAACACGTACGACGGCACTATAAAGGGGAAGTTCCGTTCGAATGGCACCACCCTTCATGTTAGTAAAGTTTGTTGAGCGACGATTCGCGCTTTTCAGCCTCGTGCTTTTCAGTCCGTTACAGCGTGACGAATGTGCTATCTCCATTATGAACGCTAGTTTTACCAGAACGAGCGCTCCCGTCTCATACTTGATTCTGAGCATGCGTGTTTTTTTTCCCCTCGTAAAAGCATACACACTACCGTTTTTCACGTCGTTAAAAAAAACAACGTGAAAAACAACGTGAAAAAATAGAGCAGGTTCTCATTTTTTTTAGGCCATTTTTCACGTCGTTAAAAATGCCCTGGAGCCTACACACAATCGTTTTTAATGCCCAATTTAAAAAATGGCATTTTTAACGACGTGAAAAACGATCGTGTGTACGCGGCATAAGGCCGCCAGCCCTCCCCTGATTAGGAGTAGGGTTTAAGGGTAATTCCACCAAACATGATATTCCAGTTTTAGGCAGAGCAGCTTGATTCTTACACATCTTGGATATTCCTACAGTAAAATCTCCTTTCCATATTCTGACTCTGTTGCTTTCCACCTGGGAGACTGGGTGTTCCAAGACCACAATTATAAATACCAGCTCCTCCAATTACATATTCCATATTATAATCCATTAGGGAGAGTGGGAACACCATATTAAGGGCAATTCAGGTATGTAGTCCCAAAAACACAGAGCAGAAAAATTGTCAATAGAGTTCCCAGCATAATACAATTTATGGGTGGACTGATTCTTAAATTTTAAAATGAAAAGAAAGTGGAATTTCCCAACTGGGACATACAGCTCTAAAAAAAAAGTGGCAACAGTACTGTGCTGGGCCTTTTATGGCCGATTCAGCAATAAATATATTAGACAGCAAATAGAATAAGGTGTGTTTTTCGCGCTACCACATACCTGAAATGTGTGTAAATTATAATAACAGTGGAAATGAACTAATCACTGCTAAATCTATAAGTGTACATGTGCACAAAAATTGTATATATGTTAATAATGATCAGCGCGACTATTTAAAGATCCCGGTGAAACTAATAAATGAGAATAACATGTGTGAAAAACATGTGAACATAAGTGCAGAATATAAATCTAAAATATAAGTCCACACTAATATAAGATCCTGAAAAAAATGCGGGGTGCAGGAACCAAAGTGGTTCTAATTCCCAGAAATTCCAGAAAAGTTCTTCTAAATGGTGATGAAGTCACGTGGTGTGACGCAACGCGTAAGGACCGGATGTGACGTTGGAAGTGTCCACTAACGCGCGGTTTGCACAATTTTATCTGTTTATCTCTGTTTTAATGTAAGAGCCCATTTGGCGATTTAATAAATTCCCCATATATTACGGTTTTACACTATGGGAGACTCTCTGTTTATCTTTTAACTCACACATTGGGAGACCTATTGGCATCGCTGAGTCCAGATACCTGCACCACTACCAGCAATCCCTAACCATATCATCAGGAACACGGACAACGTGTGGACACGGTTAGCTGCTGCAGCCTTGGACATCCAGGATATTTCGAAGGCTCCATACACTTTAGTGTGAGGTAAGCTCTCTGTGAGCATTTATTACTAAGAAGATAATCCACAGAAGACTCGTCTGATATATGAAGTAGATGATTTATGATACCCACTGTACACCGTTTAGAAGAACTTTTCTGGAATTTCTGGGATTTAGAACCACTTTGGTTCCAGCACCCCACATTTTTTTCAGGATCTTATATTAGTGTGGACTTATATTTTGGATTTATATTCTGCACTTATGTTCACATGTTTTTCACACATGTTATTCTCATTTATTAGTTTCACCAGGATTTTTAAATAGTCGCGCTGATCATTATTCACATATATTAGACAGCAAGTCAACATCCGTGCTGAACAACCACTGAGATATTTTAGAATAAGCAACAAAGAGAGCCCATTATTTACAGTCTGAGCTGGCAGAAAGTACAGCTTACATAAGTGATAAGCAAATATTGCTGCAGATCCTGTACAGACATAATTACAAACTCTACACAGAAACAAGGTTTTTCCGCACTGATTTTTAAACACTGATAACGGTATTTAGCTACAGCTGAAAAAAAAATATATTAAAAGACCAACGATTCAAAGTTTGTAAGGATATTGGCATATGAAGGAGAGAAGGAGCAGAGGAGTTCAAACTTCAAAACATAAATGTTTGTATACGACTCAGCGCGATCCAAAAATGCACCAGAAGTCAATATACTAAAATAAAAATAGACATAAAAAGTCGAAGATGCGATAGTTTCCCTTGTTTGAAATTAATTTGAAGCCATTCGGTGTAGAAAACATTGTTTGAGGTGATGGTTTTAATGTGCGCTAGGACAGATGGGTTGAGAATCACACTGAGCTTATTGAGAGATGAAAAGGAGCTCCCAGATGCTCAGTTTAAAAAATGATTGCGAGGAAGAAGCAGGATGATGGAAACAGTTCCTTTCTCTCAGCAGTTGCGAGTAACAAATCTGTTTCATAAACCAGCATGGAATGGCAACAAAACTCTGATATGGTACCATGTACACATATTTAAAGAATCTTTTATAGTAAAAGCACAAGCGTATGTAGCGGGTACCCCAAATACGGGGGTCGCCATGTACTAAATTTAGGGGTAGTATGGGCCATAGTTGGCTCAGGTTCTCTAATTTGTTATATTGGACTCTGCTCTGCTGTAAGTGTTGTCTGGTGTACGGTTCCCCTTTGGCCTGTCGGTGGCACTGTTGCCCAGGCCCAGGGTCGAACCTCAGGTGACACAATGGCGTGATTGGGTGTCCTCTCTCGGCTACTGTGCGATGGGCGGGGTTTCTCCTGCTGTGCATGCCGGGAGGGGATATATAAAGGGCAGACGCCATGAGGTGAAAAGAGTGTGTGTGCCCCTGGAGGAGGGCAAGGGAGTGTGCCCCATGGGGGTGTGCGATCTGGTCAAGGAGTCTCGGCACCTTTAGCCCGAGGCTACAACGTTCCGGGTAGGCCCGGTACCTTCAACTGGGCCTACACATAGAACACTGGAGTCCCAGGGTACCCAGGTGAGGGTAACCCGCTCTGACTGAGAGGAAGCCAGGGGAGGATCGGTCCCACGGAGGAGATGAGTGATAGTAGGTCGCTGTCTCGGGAGAGGCCTGGTGACCTGTCAGAGGGAAGGATTCCTTGCTCCGCAATATAACCCTGTAAAGTGCCCATTGGCATCATCGGTTCTTTAAGTTTTACAGAGGTTCAAGCAAAGTTCTGAATTCAGGAATAACAGGATTCTGCTTTATTAGAGGATCTTCTGAACCCGTCCCAGGCGGGGGACAAAGTTACAGTATTGTTCGAGCTACACTTCGGCTGCTAGAACTGTGAGAGGGATCTATCCGGGTGAGCTAAACCCACTCGGGATCGAGTGGCGTAGAGTAAGCCAAGTGGTATGTGCCTGAATCTACCTCCTAACTTCGCTACCTTCTTTCTCTCTTCAATTTCCCCGTTAACTGAAGGAAAGGAAAATAAACTCTTTGTTGGAGTTGAAGTTGTGTGGACATTGACTTTCTTTGGGGAAAGAACATAGACTTTTCCCTATACTCTAGGGACGAGAACCAATGGAGGGAGGTAACTCGCTGCAGGACCCAAAATTAAAGAACACCGCTCAACCTTCTAAACCAGGAGGATCCAGGCATGAGGCACGGTGTGCCTTTATCCCTGCAAGGTGGAGGTAGGCAGGAGAAAAGGGTCCGTGTGCTACACGTACACTACATGGGGTCATGTTTCTGACCACTTCACCATAACTATATCAACTTCTAATACCAAAACCATGGGCATGGAGGAATGGCTATTTGGCCACAGCTCTTACAAGAAGACCACTTCTGTGGATGGGTGTACCAGGGTCCTTGAGGCTTCTGCAAGTTCTAAACTGATAGTGGTGAAGAGCATCTTTTTATGTTTGACCAAATACTTTTGTGGACACCTGACCATCACACCTGTTTGAGCTTCTTGGACATCCCATTCCAAAACCATGGGAACAGTACTGTTATCCACTCTACTGGGAAGACTTTCTACAAAATGTTGGAGTGTGTCTGAGGGAATATGTGCCTATTTAGTCAAAAGAGCAATTAGAAGGTCAGATAATGTTTGGGAAGACTTGGCACACAATCACTATTCCAGGTCATTCCAAAAGTGTTCTATAAGATTATTGTCAGGACTCTGTGCAGTAGAGATGTGCATGATGAAAAAATGTGTTTTGTTTTGAATTAATTTGTTAAAGCGGAGGTCCACACAAAAATGGAACTTCCGCTTTTCGGAACCCTCCCCCCCTCCGGTGTCACATTTGGCACCTTTCAGGGGGGAGGGGGGTGCAGATACCTGTATAATACAGGTATTTGCACCCACTTTCGGGCATAGACTCCCACAGAGTCTACACCACTTCCTGTCTCCCCCCACTGTCTTCTGGGAGACACACGGGTCCCAGAAGACAGCAGGGTCCATTTGGATTGCGCAGCGCGACTCGCGCATGCGCAGTAGGGAACCAGGAAGTAAAGCCGCAAGGCTTCCCTTACCGAAGATGGCGGCGGCAGCATCCGAGGACCAAGGGACGGGTCGGCCTCGGGTGCCGACATTGCGGGCGCCCTGGACAGGTAAATGTCCTTATTTTAAAAGTCAGCAGCTGCAGTATTTGTAGCTGCTGACTTTAAAAAAAAAATATTTGGCGGACCTCCACTTTAAGTAAATCATTTTTTCTTGTCATATTTGTTGAGTTGGAATGATTTGTTTTCGGAATTGCTTTTGTGTTTTCAGATTTGTTTTGTATATTTGTTGCTCCAAATCAATTCGTATTTTTGAAAGTTATTTCAGATGATTGGCTATATTCTTTTTAACATGTTAATTTGTTATTTCGGGAGATTACTTATGCATTCCTAATCATCCTTGCTAGTCCAACCCACAAAGAGAAATGGAATGAGCTGATTAATTTTGTCTGGGGACACGTGCATCCAAAAGAACAAATGGAACTGAATTAATTTTGGATTCATACATTATATTATGATTTGGAGATTCTGATGGATCCACCTCCATCCAACCCAATCACAATAAGTAGGAATCATCATCTTATTTCACTTTTATACCTTAGTGTATTTATTGCAATATGTTTCAATTTCATCTGTAGTGCATTTTTTATCATCCTAAAAAATGTCAATACAACATAAAAACGAAATGGATCCGAATCAATTTGGATCATTCGTTATGTCGTTGTGTCCTTTCAGATGCTACAAACATTAACAACAGGCCAAAACTATTGCATCATATCAATCATATCAATCGCATCATATCATCCGAATGAAACAAATGAATACAAATTAATTTGTTGTTTTGTTATAATTTATTTTAGATTCATTGAAGTTCGTTACTATTGTGATTTGGAGATTCAGATACATACAAATCTCTGAATAATGAATATTTTGATTCAGAATTAAACAAATCGCACATATCTACTGTGTAGGCCACTCAAGTATCGCCATACCAAACTTGTCAAACCAAGTCATTATGGAGCTGGCTTTGTACACAGGGGCATAGTCATACTGGAACAGAAAAATATCTTCCTCAAATTGTTACCACAACGTTGGAAGCACACAATTGTCTAAAAAGTATTTGTATGCTGTAGCATTAATAGTATCCTTTGCTAGATCTGAATTCGATCTGAATTCAATCATTTGAATAGGTGACCACAAACTTTTGGCTATATAGTGTAGGTGTGATGGTCAGGCTTTCCACAAACTTTTGGCCATATAGTGTATGGGTGATGGTCAGGCTTTCCACAAACTTTTGGCCATATAGTGTGGGTGTGATGGTCAGGCTTTCCACAAACTTTTGGCCATATAGTGTGGGTGTGATGGTCAGGCTTTCCACAAACTTTTGGCCATATAGTGTAGGTGTGATGGTCAGGATTTCCACAAGCTTTTGGCCATATAGTGTGGGTGTGATGGTCATGCTTTCCACAAACTTTTGGCCATATAGTGTGGGTGTGATGGTCAGGCTTATCACAAACTTTTGGCCATATAGTGTGGGTGTGATGGTCAGGCTTTCTACAAACCTTTGACCATAAAGTGTGGGTGTGATGGTCAGGCTTTCTACAAACTTTTGACCATAAAGTATGGGTGTGATGGTCAGGCTTTCCACAAACTTTTGGCCATATAGTGTGGGTGTGATGGTCAGGCTTACCACAAACCTTTGGCCATATAGTGTGGGTGTGATGGTCAGGCTTTCTACAAACTTTTGACCATAAAGTGTGGGTGTGATGGTCAGGCTTTCTACAAACTTTTGACCATAAAGTGTAGGTGTGATGGTCAGGCTTTCTACAAATTTTTGACCATATAGTGTAGGTGTGATGGTCAGGCTTTCCACAAACTTTTGACAATATAGTGTGGGTGTGATGGTCAGGCTTTCTACAAACTTTTGGCCATATAGTGTGGGTGTGATGGCCATGATTTCTACAAACTTTTGGCCATATAGTGTGGGTGTGATGGTCAGGCTTTCTACAAACTTTTGGCCATATAGTGTGGGTGTGATGGTCATGCTTTCCACAAACTTTTGGCCATATAGTGTGGGTGTGATGGCCATGATTTCTACAAACTTTTGAGCATAAAGTTTATATGCGCCACTAATTCTGCTGTCTGTCATTCTTTTCACTTTCTGATGCAGCAGATGGAGAGAATCAATACATTTGTGTTGGATTCTACAGTCCTTAGTCCTGCCGGCACTGAGGTACTAATAAGACAGTATATGGTATGAGCAACTGATTTCACTCAGTGCTTGTTATTGTCTGCTCTTGATGATGCAGCATGAAAAGATAACTATTACATGTTCTTTGGATTCTGTCACCTCTTGTAGTTGGTATGTATTGGCACGCCCTAGAAAATGATGCTTGGGGGGAAATAGTTAATAGTCAGTTGCCTTATTTAGAATTTTCCATCTTAATGCTTTTGTTTCCCTAATACAGGCTGGCAGTGGGTCCATACAATGCTGTATTTAGATGGGTATGCTCTAGTGTTGACCTGCGATCTGTAGCTCCACCATTAAACAAATTCTTTAAATCACGGCATTCAGTTCCTTCCTAACTGAAGTGAATGATACTGGATTTAGCATGTACTAAGAAAAAAAAAAAGAACTGCAGATCTTAACTGTGATCCCCCATTGCAGCTATTGAAAAAAAAAAACCCTATGCTTCTGGGGAATGCATGTGGCCTCCTTCCGGGATGCAGTGTTTGGGCTTGTGGTCTGATCAATCACCAGGCCTGAACTCTGTCACCTGAAGAGAAAGAAAATGTAAATAACTCTGTGAAAGCTCTGACACCGTCCAGCATGGAGCTTAGACAAGGTTTGACTACAAGAAGAAATGAGTGCAAGTGAATCCATAAAAATTGAGTATCAGTGGGTTGGGATTAGGCTAATAAAAGACCTTAAGACTGGGTTCACACTTATGTAAATTGTATGCAGTGACAGGAGACTGTGACCGGCTCTCAATGGAGCCAGTCCACACAGCTCCGGGGCGGCTGTGGAGCGCACCATTTCAGGTCCTAATTCAGGCAAAAAATTGGACCTAATTCGGACTGGAAACGGTGAACGGGGACATACCAGACCCCCTGTTGTGCCCCGCGCTGCACAAAGTGTGAACCCAGCCTAAATGAGCAAACTGATAGAGTGTCCTTAGTTTCAATAGTGAACTATCACTTGATTTTAAGAAATCTTGAGTGAAACTGACAAAAATCCTATCTTTAGGTATAAGATAAAAAAGGTAAATCCTGGGCAAATATGAAAAAAAGTATGCTGCCCTGCATTCAATATTACATAGTTTTCCTAATGTATGTACATTTTTAGGTTTATCATACATTGTGGGGTGCTATGGGAAACACAAGCCGCTCCCAAGACCAGTCTTTCTCGTCCTTTTTACCATGGAGGAACCCTTGAAATAACTTTCCAGGCTCAGGGAACCCCGCTAATAATTTCTATATGAAAAGTTCACAGTAAATTAGTGTGATGGTCAATTAAAAGAATGCTTTTAACATTTGTGGTCATTGGGAAGATTCACCCCCTTACCTTCCCCACAGATAGCTAAAAAGACATTGTTCATAATGGTTACTCATCTGTGAAGCAAAAATTGTTCACTGCTCAAGGAATCTTTAGCAACCTCTGGGGGAAACCGAGTTGAGAAAGGCTGCCTAAAGCCCCGTACACACGGTCAGACTTTTGGCCAACAAACTTCATTTTGAGCAAGTTGGACCAACAATCCGTCTGTGTGTACGCTCCATCGGACAAACTTTTTTTTTTTGTTTTCATCGGACAAAAGTTGGGTCTGCAAACGGACAAACTTTTGGCCAACAAAAGTCCGATGGAGCAAAGTCCGACCGTGTGTACAGAAAACCAAACAACTAATGTTAAAATCAACCAATAATAGCAGAAGTTGACCAAAGGGTGGCGATAAAGAGCAGAAAAGAGCAGAAAAACCACGTGATGTTGCAAAAAGTTTTGGGAAAGTTTGCAGAAAAGTCCTGTGGTGTGTATGCTATGGGTGTGCCCGGCCAACTCCGTTTGGACAAAAATCCAGGGAAAAGTCCGATGGAAGTCAGACCGTGTGTATGGGGCTTTAGAATCTGCACCTCTGCAGCAGGGTGGGTCCAGAATCCCCAGCTCTTTTTGAAAATGTTCCTGATAAAGTGGAGCAATTGTCCAAGAAAGCATAGAGAGTATATCATATTCCCATGACTGATGAATATACAGATATTGCTACATATGATGTCAATGGTATGTATGAAGCACTGGTCTCTGACAATATGAGGACTTCTGGTGGGCTAGACATGGAAGTGCTATGTATTGCTATTAGTATAAGAGCATCATCCCAACCTATTTTTAAAAGGATTGGTATGTAATAAAAATGTGAATTAGATGTTAACAGTCACACCTACGTACAGTAAGTATTTTGATTAGTACCTGAAAAGTCAAACAAGTATTTGTTTCTTTGTTTATATGGTAGAGCTGTGTACATTTCAGGGCTAAAAACAAAGAAGAAAGGGCGAACCAGCCTAGTGCATTATCCCAATAACTTTTTATTGTTACAAGTAAGCAAGTGACTGTTGCGGTGCACTGGCACGAGTTCAGAAGATCTACACATCACCCTGCTGCCTGACCATCATGCATCCATCTTGAGACAATGAACAGTCATTTGCGTTGCTTTGCGGCATTTTTATTGTGGGATTAAACTTGGGTAGGATAGGATGATATGAGATGCCCATAGCATTTAGCACTTTGGTAAAAGGATTCAATTCTGGTAATGAGACACAGCAAACGTTTACAGTCTATTGCTCTGCTTTGCTTCACTGCAGACTATTGCTCTTTTGATGCTGCACTGACTCCTGCAGAGTATCACTTTAAGGTTCCTGTGTAAATCCTTTGCTGCAAAACTGTTATGCCCCATACACACGATCGTTTTTCATGCCGTTAAAAATGCCATTTTAAAAAATGGCCATTAAAAATGATCGTGTGTAGGCTCCAGAGCATTTTTAACGACGTGAAAAACGGGCATTAAAAATTCCGGACATGCTCTCTTTTTTCACGTCGTTTTTCATGTCGTTTTTTTTAACGACGTGAAAAACGATAGTGTGTATGCTTTCACGACGTGAAAAAAAACGCGCATGCTCAGAATCAAGTATGAGACGGGAGCGCTCGTTCTGGTAAAACTAGCGTTCGTAATGGAGATAGCACATTCATTACACAGTAACGGACTGAAAAGCGCGAATCGTTGCTCAACAAACTTTACTAACATGAAGGGTGGCGCCATTCGAACGGAACTTCCCCTTTATAGTGCCGTCGTACGTGTTGAACGTCACTGCGCTTTGCTTGATCGTTTTTTTTAATGATAGTGTGTACACAAGGCAGGCTTGAGAGGAAACATGAAAAAAAACGAGGAGAAAAACGTCGGTTTAAAAAATGACATTAAAAACGATCGTGTGTACGGGGCATTAGTTTCCTGAATTGCTTGATTTACTATGAGGAGTCACTCTGAATAACTCCCCAACTTGCTGACAGTCACTCAAATGCTGGCACTGAACCAAAGGTGCAGCCACACATCACCCCCCACGGTCCAGTACTTTAGTAGCACATGGCGACCGATGGACTACTAGGCCCAGCTAGTCCAATCTTGCAGAAGCTATGTTCCCCGGCTACAGCAATCCCCACTGCATTTAAAGTCTCTTCATGAACTGCTGCGTTCCCCGGCCACAACAGTCTACACTAACACTTCAATAGTTTCCTCCGGTTCCACTACTTGCTGAAGTGTACACACTGACCTTTTCCATGTTCCCCCGGTCCATGGAGGAAACCGCAGTTCAGCCGCACTGTCCAGCAGCAGCAGTTTCTCGAATCCTTCCTTTCTGTCCTGAATTCCTCCTCTGTGGTGTTGGAGAGGGATGGTCTTCCCCGTGACTTCCCACTCAGCACATGGAAGGCCCCAGGCTGGGGACCTACATACAGCAACACTACTGCTCCATCTTCCTTTCTTTCCTACTGCCCAGCAGCATGTGACCTCAGCTTATATAGGAGGCCCGCCCCCTGCCAATACTGAATGGGGATTGGCAGAACCCCCTCAGATGAGCTGCCTGCCACTCCAGAACGAGACCCAGCTTCTCTCTCCAGAACATTCTGAAGAAAAGCAGGGGAGGCGCCTCTGAGCCTGAGCACAAGTGGTCACACCCACTGCTACACTGAACACTCCCAGCCCAGATCAAAACAAACAGGCCTAGCTTAATGCACAGGCCTGCCTAAATTTGCCTGTACTAGAACCTGAAAACATAAAAAACCCTATTCTAGCACCTACCAAAAGGTAGTGGGTGCTACATGACTATTTACAAACACAGAAGTAAACAAAGCTCATCAAAATGGTGGACATGTTCAGGCCAATCCGTATGCTCCCGAAGCTTTGGAGGATATCTCCTGGATCCAACCGTCTTATGCGTTTTAAGGGTAAAACTTCTTCCTCAGAGCCAAAACCTTTTGGATCCTTACAACTGATATATTGATAGAGGAATGAACATGGCACAAGATTCCTTTGCTCCTCCTCCCCAAGGGGTGCTCACTCCTGCATTGAACCTGACATCACCTCCGGTCCTCACATTGAGGGGCTCCCCAGGCCCAAGTCACCAGCTGCTCTGAGGCAGCAGCATGTACCGTGATCCCAGACATAGTTTTGCTGTGTTAAACTTCAGGGCTGGATGGACAAAAATACAAATTCTTTGGAAAACAGCTCCCATATATGTATTTTATTTGTGTATTTAGCGATTTTCCTGGAGTTCGGCACTAATGTGATCACGATGAAGGTCCTCTTTAAATTTCATGTTTATTTAAACTCCTACAGTTACTGTTTCCACATATCATATTTGTTGATAATAGCCATATACTGTACATTCACGGGCAAAGTACAAATCTGCTGACCCACGTCTCCTCACAAAATATATATTTATGTTTGAAAGTGACTCCTTTCGGTTAACCAGGTCATGTCTACACACTGTAATTTCCGAGCTGACTGAATGCTTCCGTTAAGACGCTTGTATTTATTTAATTTGGATAATTCTTATTTGCAAAGCATTTCGTTTTGTAAGCTGGCACTAGTTGACTTTCAAAAACATGTTTGAAAATAAGTCTTAGTAACAAGAAGCCCTCACAAACCAAACTGCTCAATGTATACGCTGTTTAGGCAGGCTGAAGAAACCTTTTTAAAGTGGAACTAATTGCCAAACGACAGGAAATCATTTCTCTGATTACCTGAAAAAAATAACCAATTTAAAGTTTCGCCCAATCCTTCTGTTACATTGGATACAGGAAAGGAAGTTGGGAAATTGGCATTAAAAGTTAGTACAGTAAAACCTTGGATTGCGAGCATAATTCGTTCCGGAAACGAAAACGAAAGCAAGTTTTCCCATAAGAAATAATGGAAACTCGAATGATTCGTTCCACAACCATTTATTCATAGGCCTTTCAGTTTATAGTCCATATAAAAAGATTATAGCAATGTGATAGGTTGTGTAACCATAAAATGTCCATCCACAAATGGAAGCCTCCCCAAGGGGATTAGAAGCAAAATCCAGCAGGAGCTCCAGAGTATAAACGAGAAGAGAGGCGCCTCTAAGTGTAGCAATATGGTTACATTTAATGAAGGTACAACGTTTAGCAACTCACATGGTTGATGATTAAAAGAGGCACATCTAAGTATGCAGGCATCCGGGTAAAGTGATCCACATAGACCGTCCTCCTCACCGCCGACTCTCATCGCTGTCAGTCTGCAATCGTGACCGGGAAGACTACCCTGCAGTAGAGCGATCTGAAAGCGAGGTTTGAACCGCTCGTGGAAGGGACGACATCAATTGCGGTGAGGAGAATGGAAAAAAAGGGGGGAAAGAGCCTTTTATAAGGCCCCTCCTTTCCTCATGGGATCTGAGGCAGCGGCAATAAGTTATTAAATTAACAGTTTTGAAATTATTCGATTTTGATTGGTCAATATAAATTGGCCAATTACAACAAAAATGAGATTAGACTAGATTATGATAGGTCCTTTTATTTAAGATTATCCACCAATAAATGATTTTTAAAAGCAAGGTACCCCTATAAATAAAGCCGTTCATAACGGGCTTTTTGACAGTTGGATAAGAAAAACTGAAGAAGATAGCTCTGCGGCTCCTGCTATCCTTCATCCTACTATAGTGTCTGACTCTTCTTCTTCCACCGTCAGATCCCTTATGCAACAATTAATGGATGAGGCCTGTACAGAAGATATGGCATGGTTGAAAGCTAACCTTTCTCTACGTATGGGTTCTGCTGACCGAATGGCTGACGGTTCCAGTTCCTCAAATACCACAGTTTCTATGGAAGATTCATTTACCGGATGATGTTCCGATTCTGGATGTTTCCGAAGCAATGGTATCAGCTGATCTGTTACCGTTATCGTGAGATGTGACTGACCAATTGGGCGAGGCTTCCTTCCGAGGCCTCGGTAAACGCGTGCAGCATCGGAGCTATAGCCCTTCTACACAGAGGGCTGTGTCACGCCGCGCGGCTGTATCATCATCCTCGAGGAGCAGAGGTATTCAGAACGTCTCTACGGGAGGGTCTGTTCGCCACTCTGCTCTCGAGCAACGGCGCAAGTATGACGTACTTTATGATTCCTCTTCTAGGGTTTCCAGGAGAGACATTATTTCTGGCTCTACTCCATCCACTTCTTCTATCAGCGCTATTCCTGCTTCTTCTCATCCTGGTACATCATCCCATTCTATACCGGTCATAGTGTCGCAACAGCAGTCTGTGCCAATTAATGCTCCTACAGCTGCTTTGCATGGTGAGTCTAATACAATTCATTTATTGACTGAGATTTCATCTTCTTTAAGTAATATTATTGCAGGTATGGCTGTTACTGGACGTTCATCTACGGTTAGCTTCTGTAAGGTCTACTGTGCATGATTCGCATTCTCCAGTGGTATGTAATAATATTGAAAATGTTAATGCTGATATTAATATCCACAGTCAGACTGATTCTCCTGCTATAAATAACATTGCATCTACAGGTGGATCACATTTATATGGTAAGGAGGTAATGCCTTGTGTTTTATCACCATTGGGAATTCATTTATCTTTAAGTGTGAAACAGAAGATATGGAATGGTGAATACATTGATTTGTTAACGTTATTGCCTTCTTCTAAAGATTTTACATATAAAATTGTAAAAAGTGATGATAAAAATGATGATGATAAAAATATTTTTTTTTCTAAATCTATATACAATTGGCTGCAAGCATTTTTTATATTTTCTAGTGTTCTTTGTGAAAAATACCCAGACAAGAGTTTTGGACTTTTTCAACATATGGACATTATTTTGGAAGCTTATCGTAATTTTGGAGGTTATTCGTGGTTTACTTACGATGAGGCTTTCAGACATAAATTAAGTGTTCACCCCATTTTACAATGGGGTGTAAAAGATGTGGGTTTGTGGTTAAATTTATTCATCCCGTCTAGATCTTTTCCGGCTCATCCATCCACTAGTTCTTTTTCTTCTACCACTAACCCGCCTTATAAGAAGGGAATTTGCTTTGCATATAATGACAACCAGTGTAAATGGTTGCAATCATGCAGATACAAACATGAATGTGTGTTTTGCTCTGGAGCACATCCGGTTGCAAAATGTTTTCGTAAACTATCATCCTCCTCCCAGCAACAGTCTAGGGAGTCTACAGGCAAAAGCCAACTCACAAGTGAACATGGTAAACCAGATCAGCAGAAGGCAGTTCTTTTTAGGGATGCACCGAAATTTCGGCCACCAAAACATATCGGCCGATAAAGGCTCTTTCGGCAAAAAGCCGAAAGAGAAATTAGGCCGATACTGGAGCAGAAAATGGGGCGGGGCCTGGGCGGGGCTCCGCCCCCACCCATGGTACCACCCATTACGGGGGTGTCGTTGTGGGAGAGGAGAGCCGCTGCCGCCTGGTGATTAGAGCGCCGGGAACATAACAACTTTCATTTTCAATAGCTGTGTGTTCCCTGCGGCTCCACCATCACATACAGCCCCTCCTCTTTGTCCGGGCACTTTGATAGACAGATTACCCGTCCAATCCTGGGACGGGTGATCTGTCTATCAAAGTTCCCCGGACAAGGGGGAGGGGCTGTGTGTGATGGCGCGCCGCAGGGAACACACAGCTATTGAAATGAAAGCTGTTATGTTCCCGAAGCTCTAATCACCAGGCGGCAGCGGCTCTCCTCTCTCTTCCCCTGCACAGGTAGGCTGAACTGGGGACACACAGGCTGCTGAACTGGGGACACACAGGCTGCTGAACTGGGGACACACAGGCTGCTGAACTGGGGACACAGACTGCTGAACTGGGGACACACAGGCTGGCTGAACTGGGGACAGAGGTGAGGCTGCATTGATCTCCTGTACCATGTCTGCAGTCTCTAATCATCTCCTTTACCATGTCTGCAGTCTCTGACCATCTCCTGTACCATGTCCCTAGTCTCTGGCTATCTCTTGTACCATGGCCCCAGTCTCTGCCCACCTACTGTACCATGGCCCCAATCTCTGGCCATCTCCTGTACCATGGCCCCAGTCTCTGGCCATCTCCTGTACCATGGCCCCAGTCTCTGGCCATCTCCTGTACCATGGCCCCAGTCTCTGGCCATCTCCTGTACCATGGCCCCAGTCTCTGGCCATCTCCTGTACCATGGCCCCAGTCTCTGGCCATCTCCTGTACCATGGCCCCAGTCTCTGGCCATCTCCTGTACCATGGCCCCAGTCTCTTTCCATCTCCTGTACCATGGCCCCAGTCTCTAGCCATCTCCTGCACCATGTCCCCAGTCTCTGACCATCTCCTGTACCATGTCCCCAGTCTCTGACCATCTCCTGTATAAAAATATTATTTAAAAACAGTCACATTCGGTATCTGTGCTGTTTCGGTGTCGTCTTTCGATTTTCAGGATCAATCAAGATTTGTTTTCGGTATCGGTTTCGGCACCAAAAAACCCATTCGGTGCATCCCTAGTTCTTTTAATTGAAGGTTTTTTGCACGGTTTTCAGCTTCCAAAGTTTACGGGTGTTGGTTTTCAATTAGTTAACAATTTGCCTTCAGTTGAGCAAAATTATTTTATTGTTGCTAGTAAGTTACTTAAGGAAGTTTCTGTAGGTAGGATGGCAGGTCCTTTTGTTGAACCTCTTTTTGATAATTTGTGCATTTCCCCATTAGGTATTGTGCCGAACAAAGAACCTCAGACTTATAGATTAATTCATCATCTGTCTTATCCTTATGGTTCTTCTTTGAATTATCAAATTGACCAGTCGTTGTCATCGGTTTCTTATGTGTCTTTTGAAACTGCGATTGATGGGCTTCGCTCTTTAGGTAAAGGATCTTTGTTGGCTAAGGTGGACATTAAGTCTGCTTTTAGGCTTCTTCCTATTCATCCTGATTGTTTTTGTTCTTTAGGTATTTATTTTCAGGGCCATTATTATATTAATAAGTGTTTGACCATGGGGTGTTCTTTAGCTTGTTTTTATTTTGAGGCGTTTTCTACTTTTTTAAAATGGGTTGTTCGGCAAGTGACTGGTTCTGATTTTATATTACATTATTTGGATGACTTTTTATTTATGGGTAGTAAGGATACGGATGATTGTAAATATTTATTGACTTAACCACTTAAGCCCCGGACCATTTCGGGCCATTAGGACCAGGCCTGTTTTTGGGATTCGGCACTGCGCTGCTTTAACTGTAAATTGTGCGGACATGCAATGTTGTACCCAAATGAAATTTGCGTCCTTTTCTTCCCACAAATAGAGCTTTCTTTTAATGGTATTTGATTGCCTCTGCGATTTTTATTTTTTGCGATATAAACAGAAAAAGACCGAAAATTTTGAAAAAAAATGATATTTTCTACTTTTTGTTATAAGAAAAATCGAATAAACTCAATTTTAGTCATACATTTAGGCCAAAATGTATTCAGCCACATGTCTTTAGTAAAAAAAATGTCAATAAGCGTATATTTATTGGTTTGCGCAAAAGTTATAGCGTTTACAAACTAGGGTACATTTTCTGAAATTTACACAGCTTTAAATTTATGACTGCCTATCTCATTTCTTGAGGTGCTAAAATGGCAGGGCAGTACAAAACCCCCCCAAATGACCCCATTTTGGAAAGTAGACACCCCAAGGAAATTGCTGAAAGGCATGTTGAGCCCATTGAATATTTTTTTTTGTCCCAAGTGATTGAATAATGACAAAAAAAAATAAAAAATTACAAAAAGTTGTCACTAAATGATATATTGCTCACACATGCCATGGTTATATGTGGAATTGCACCCCAAAATACATTCTGCTGCTTCTCCTGAGTACGGGGATACCACATGTGTGGGACTTTTTAGGAGCCTAGCCACGTACGGGACCCCGGAAACCAAGCACCGCCTTCAGGATTTCTAAGGGCGCAAATTTTTGATTTCACTCCTCACTACCTATCACAGTTTCGAAGGCCATAAAATGCCAAAATAGCAAAAAACCCCCCCCAAATGACCCCATTTTGGAAAGTAGACACCCCAAGCTATTTACTGAGAGGCATGTTCAGTCCATGGAATATTTTATATTTTGCCACAAGTTGCGGGAATATGACAAACTTTTTTTTTTTTGCACAAAGTTGTCACTAAATGATATATTGCTCACACATGCCATGGGCATATGTGAAATTACACCCCAAAATACATTCTGCTGCTTCTCCTGAGTACGGGGATACCACATGTGTGGGACTTTTTGGGAGCCTAGCCGCGTACGGGACCCCAAAAACCAAGCACCGCCTTCAAGGTTTCTAAGGGCATAAATTTTTGAATTCACTCCTCACTACCTATCACAGTTTTGAAGGCCATAAAATGCCAAGATGGCACAAAACCCCCCCAAATGACCCCATTTTGGAAAGTAGACACCCCAAGCTATTTGCTGAGAGGCATGTTGACCCCATTGAATATTTTTTTTTTTTGTCCCAAATGATTGAATAATGACAAAAAGAAAAAAAAATGTACAAAAAGTTGTCACTAAATGATATATTGCTCACACATGCCATGATTATATGTGGAATTGCACCCCAAAATACATTCTGCTGCTTTTCCTGAGTATGGGGATACCACATGTGTGGGACTTTTTGGGAGCCTAGCCGCGTACAGGGCCCCAAAAACCAAGCACCGCCTTCAGGATTTCTAAGGGCGTAAATTTTTGATTTCACTCCTCACTACCTATCACAGTTTCGAAGGCCATAAAATGCCAAAATAGCACAAAACCCCCCAAATTACCCCATTTTGGAAAGTAGACACCCCAAGCTATTTGCTGAGAGGCATGTTGAGTCCATGGAATATTTTATATTTTGCCACAGGTTGCGGGAATATGACAAACTTTTTTTTTTTTGCACAAAGTTGTCACTAAATGATATATTGCTCACACATGCCATGGGCATATGTGAAATTACACCCCAAAATACATTCTGCTGCTTCTCCTGAGTACGGGGATACCACATGTGTGGGACTTTTTGGGAGCCTAGCTGCGTACGGGACCCCAAAAACGAAGCACCGCCTTCAAGGTTTCTAAGGGCATAAATTTTTGATTTCGCTCCTCACTACCTATCACAGTTTTGAAGGCCATAAAATGCCAAGATGGCACAAAACCCCCCCAAATGACCCCATTTTGGAAAGTAGACACCCCAAGCTATTTGCTGAGAGGCATGTTGAGCCCATTGAATATTTTTTTTTTTTGTCCCAAATGATTGAATAATGACAAAAAGAAAAAAAAATGTACAAAAAGTTGTCACTAAATGATATATTGCTCACACATGCCATGGTTATATGTGAAATTACACCCCAAAATACATTCTGCTGCTTCTCCTGAGTACGGGGATACCACATGTGTGGGACTTTTTGGGAGCCTAGCCGCGTACGGGACCCCAAAAACCAAGCACCGCCTTCAAGGTTTCTAAGGGCATAAATTTTTGATTTCACTCCTCACTACCTATCACAGTTTTGAAGGCCATAAAATGTCAAAATAGCCCAAAACCCCCACAAATGACCCCATTTTGGAAAGTAGACACCCCAAGCTATTTGCTGAGAGGCATGGTGAGTATTTTACAGCTCTCATTTGTTTTTGAAAATTAAGAAAGACATTTTTTTTTCTTTTTTTTTTCTTTTTTTTACATTTTCAAAACTTTGTGACAAAAAGCGAGATCTGCAAAATACTCAACATACCTCTCAGCAAATAGCTTGGGGTGTCTACTTTCCAAAATGGGGTCATTTGGGGGGGTTTTGTGCCATCTGGGCATTCCATGGCCTCCGAAACTGTGATAGGCAGTGAGGAGTGAAATCAAAAATTTACACCCATAGAAATCCTGAAGGCGGTGCTTGGTTTTTGGGGTCCCGTACGCGACTAGGCTCCCAAAAAGTCCCACACATGTGGTATCCCCGTACTCAGGAGAAGCAACAGAATGTATTTTGGGGTGTAATTCCACATATGCCCATGGCATGTTTGAGCAATATATAATTTAGTGACAACTTTTTGTACATTTTTTTTTTTTGGTCATTATTCAATCACTTGGGACAAAAAAAAAAAATATTCAATGGGCTCAACATGCCTCTCAGCAAATAGCTTGAGGTGTCTACTTTACAAAATGGGGTCATTTGGGGGGGGGTTTTGAACTGTCCTGGCATTTTATGCACAACATTAGGAAGCTTATGTCACACATCATCCACTCTTCTAACCAC
Source organism: Rana muscosa (assembly GCA_029206835.1). NCBI lineage: Eukaryota > Metazoa > Chordata > Amphibia > Anura > Ranidae > Rana > Rana muscosa. The sequence goes on along the minus strand of CM055122.1, from coordinate 278,086,322 downwards.
TTGAAGACGAAGCCCTTTCTGACACTTTTTGTTTACATGAAAAAATTTTTTTTTTTGCAAGAAAATTATGTTGAACCCCCAAACATTATATATTTTTTTAAAGCAAAGGCCCTACAGATTAAAATAGTGGGTGTTGCATTTTTTTTTCCACACAGTATTTGCGCAGCGATTTTTCAAACGCATTTTTTGGGGGAAAAACACACTTTTTTTATTTTTAATGCACTAAAAAACACTATATTGCCCAAATGTTTGATGAAATAAAAAAGATGATCATAGGCCGAGTACATGGATACCAAACACGACATGCTTTAAAATTGCGTACAAACGCGCAGCGGCGACAAACTACATTCATTTTTAAAAGCATTTAAAAGCCTTTACAGGTTACCACGTTAGATTTACAGAGGAGGTCTACTGCTAAAATGACTGCCCTCGATCTGACCTTCGCGGTGATACCTCACATGCATGATGCAATTGCTGTTTACATATGACGCTAGACCGACGCTTGCGTTCGCCTTTGCGCAAGAGCAGGGGGGGACAGCGGTGCTTTTTTTTTTTTTTTTTTTTTTTTTATTATTTATTTGGCTTTTTTATTTTATTTTTAAACTGTGCCTTCCATATTTTATTTTTTTACCATTTTTATCGTTATCTCAGGGAATGTAAATATCCCCTATGATAGCAATAAGTAGTGACAGGTACTCTTTTTTTGAAAAAAATTGGGGGGTTAGACCCTAGATCTTTCCTCTGCCCTCAAAGCATCTGACCACACCAAGATCGGTGTGATAAAATGCTTTCCCAATTTCCCAATGGCGCTTTTTATATCCGGGGGGGGACATTCCCTCCCACTGCTTGTAAAAGCAGTCTAGAGGCTAATTATCTGCTAGAATTGCTTTTACATGAAAGCCGGCTGCTGGCTGAAAAAAATGATACCAAGATGATACCTAAACCCGCAGGCATCATTCTGGTATAAACATTCAAAGTCCAGCAACATACCAGTACGTTGCTGGTCCTTGTTGGACATGTATTGTAATCTTTTTTTTCATACAGCCTATTGGCTGAACGAAAAAAAGAGATTGATTGGTGGGTATGCCCACCATTAGAATACCTCCCTTCATCCACCCACTTCTAATGATGGGCATATATGCCGAAGCATGGGGGCATCCTCCCGCAAAAAAGTTATGCCGCGTACACACGGTCAAGCCTTCGTCGGAATTTCGACCGTATGTACGCGGCATAAAAGGTTATGCCGCGTACACACGGTCGGACTTTTCCACGGGCAAGCCTCCGTTGGAATTTCGACCGTATATACGCGGCATTAGGAGCAAAATCGCTCCTCCGCCCCTGCTGCCCCCATGCTTCGGCATATATGCTCTTTTTTTTAACTGTGGTGGTGAAATCACCTCCTACAGCGTTGGAGTCACGGCTTTATGTATCGTGGGAGCAAACGCTGTTGCTGTCAAGATAAATAGATCCGCGCTGCAACTGAATGGCGTACCTGCTAAGCAAATGGTGGTTAACATTAAAACAAAGTAACATTACAGTACAACAGTAAGACCTTACCATGCCATACCTGCAAAGCAAATACCAAAACAAAACCTAGTAAAAAATAAAAAAATGTTTTAACGCAACCTGTGCCTAAAATATATATATGCCGAAGCATGGGGGCATCCTCCCGCAAAAAAGTTATGCCGCGTACACACGGTCGGAATTTTCCACGGGCAGGCCTCCGTCGGAATTTCGACCGTATGTACGCGGCATTAGGAGCAAAATCGCTCCTCCGCCCCTGCTGCCCCCATGCTTCGGCATATATGCTCTTTTTTTTAACTGTGGTGGTGAAATCACCTCCTACAGCACTGGAGTCACGGCTTTATGTATCGTGGGAGCAAACGCTGTTGCTGTCAAGATAAATAATTCCGCGCTGCAGTTGAATGGCGCACCTGAAAACAAAAAATTACATACCTGAAAAGCAAGCATGATAAAACATTGCAGAATAGAATACAGTAAAAAAGAGCAGAACAATAGAGAGAAAATAGAGAGAGAGAGAACAATAAAACGACAACTATTTTTGTTTTTTTTATTTTACCGGTATATTTTTTTTGTGTTTTGTTTTTTACGTTTTTTTTTTCTTTTTTACACTTTTTTTTTAACTTTACAACTGTAATGGTTCGGGTCTCTCAAAATGTAATGGCATCTTGGGAGACCCTATGTAAGTGTGTCCTTGTCTGTGAAATGCTGTACCCTACGCTAAAACTTCACTTTTGAGTGGTAGCGTTCAAAACATTCACCTTGGCAAAGACCAGGCTTGTCAGGACAGAGTGGACAAAAACTACGGGTGTCACGCCTAAATCCGCGCTTGCTACAGACACGACATCTTTTTTGGGGGTGGCTTTGGGTAGGGGTACTCTGGAGGACATACGAATAATGCCTCTCATGCAGCCGGCTTACTGCATTTGGTTGGGGATGGTGAGGTGCAGAACCGCCTGGATACAGGAGTTCTGTGACTATCTCATTCTGGAATTTTAGAAGAGATAACGTCCCGCCTGAAGCTCTGTATAGCACATGAGCGTTCAGCAAAGCCAATTGGAATAATGATAGAGACACTTTTTTGTACCAGCGTCTCGCCTTACGGTCAATTAGATACGGCGCCATCAACTGGTCGTTGAGGTCCACCCCTCCCATATTTTGGTTATATTCGTGGACACAGAGGGGTTTCTCCACAACACCAGTCGCCGTACGAATTTGGACTGTCGTGTCTGCATGAAGGGAGGTAAGAAGGAAAACATTCTTATTGTCCCTCCACTTCATAGCGAGCAAGTTATTACACTTTTACGCAGGCTCTCTCCCCCAGCCTAAGACAGGCATCTACAAGCCGCTGGGGAAAGCCCCGGCGATTAGGTCGCACGGTGCCACATGCTCCAATCTGATGATCAAACAAGTGACTAAACAGTGGCACGCTCGTGTAATAATTGTCCACATACAAGTGGTACCCCTTTCCGAATAAGGGTGACACCAAGTTCCACACTATCTTGCCAGCGCTCCCTATGTAATCCGGGCAGTTGACCGACTCAATCTGACTATCTTTTCCCTCATAAACCGTAAAGTTCACTACATAGCCTGTTGCCCTGTCACAGAACTTGTAGAGCTTGACCCCGTATCTGGCACGCTTGCTGGGAAGGTACTGCTTGAAAGACAAGCGGCCAGAAAATTTAATCAGGGACTAGAGTTGAGCGGGTAGCTGGATATTCGGGTCCGGCGGGTTCGGCCGAACTTCGGAAAAAAGTTCGGATTCGGGACCGAACTTTAACCCGAACCCGGACCCGGACCCGGACCCCATTGAAGTCAATGGGGACCCGGACTTCTGACGACTAAAAAGGCTCTAAAAAAGTAATGGAAAGGGCTAGAGGGCTGCAAATGGCAGCAAAATGTTGTTAAGAACATGGCAAGTGCTCTGCAAACAAATGTGGATAGGAAATAACTTAAAAGAACATAAAAAAAAATAAAAAATAAAAAAATATGCTGGAGGCCCCCTTTTCAGCAGAAGAGGTACAGGAAGTCATTAAGAACCTCAGAAACTCAACGGCACAATGCCACACATATGGTGGGAATGCCCCAGAATACGCCCTTTCTGGAATAAATTATTTAATTTAATGGATAAGCTAGTGGGAAAATAAAATACTTTGAAATAAAAATGTAGCGGGGTGCTAAATTTAAGGAAAGTGTTTGAGTGGTAAATAGGCTCAAATACCCTAATTCTGTAGGATTCATGGACCATTTTGTCCTCGGGGGACAGTATTGGTGTGCAGTTCCCTGCGGCCTACAGGTGGCGCCTTTTGTGTCCCCTCTTGGCAGTAGTACAGCGGGGCGGGGAACCTGCTGTGCATGCCGGGAGAGCATATAAAAGGGGCAGACCTTTGGCCTGGGGGCTGATGTCCAGTGGGGTCCGCGCCCAGGTGCCTTCGGCCTGGGTGCATGTGTTCCTGTTCCATCTCGGGCACCTTTAGCCCGGGGTGAGGTACTATCCTGGAGTTCTTGCTGCCCTGGGTATGGAGGCCTAGGGGCGGGAGTAAAGCCTGGAGTCCAGAGCCGCCTCGTGTAGGGGACCCTGTTCCAGGGAAGGGAGGATCATTCTGATGGACCGATGCGGGAGTCACGGTGAAGGAATGGTCTGTTGACTCCCTGGAGAGATGTCTTCCCCTTGATATGGGCTAGGTTCGTAGAAGGAGAAGCTCAAGGTCACCTTGACTGTATCAGAGGCCTTATTCAACCGGCCCGTGGCAGGGGCCTTATACACCCTGGTCTGTGGCTGAGACCAAAGTTCTCCAGGCCCGTGGCAGGGGCCTTGTACACCCGGTCTGTGGCAGAGACCAACCTCAATGTCTGTGGCAGAGACCGTGCGCCAAAAACTGTTTGAGAAACCTAAGCAGTGAAGTGAATGTGCTACGTTTGTGCCTGGACCTCCTCCACACCTTAAGCTGTCCTGTTTCTTTGCTCTAACCTTTTCTATCTGAGTACAGTTTATTTTGCCATGAGAGAATAAGAGTTGGAGTTTCAGCTGGTGTGGACATTGACTTTACTGGCAATTAAAGGACTTGCCTCTACCTACAGTAGAGGTGAGAATCATCCTCTGGAGGAGTTTTGACTCCGGCTGTGGACACGGCCCGTCAAGTACACCGCTCAACCTCTTTATATAGGATGATACGGGCTGGTAGTGCGGTGTGCCTTTCTCCCTCCTGCGAAGAGCCAACAACATAAAGGCAGGTAAGGGGGAAAGGATCTGTGCGCTACAAAAAAATAAAAATAAAATTTTAATCTTGGCCTAGCAGGACGAGGTCCATATGGAGTAGGAGGTTGAGGTGGCGGTGGATGTGGCTGTGTAGGTGGAAGCGGCGGTGGAGGAGGACGAGGTAGCCAACACTGGTTCAAAAATACAACAATGGCTGGGTAAGGCCGGTGATGTGTCGAATTCTGTCCCCTGTCGAATAGTGTCCACCCTGTACTGCGCTTGCTGAGTATGTAGGACAAGGGGATTTCAAAAATCTCCCAAGACTAACGGCGCCTGCGTGTTGAGTTCAGGTGAAGGCCACACCATCCGTGGTTCAAGCCGAGCCAAGCAAGGCCGCGATCGAAGCGAGCCCGTGAGGGGCCCTGTTACTATGTGCTACCGTATGTCCTCTTGGATGGTGGGGCTTGAACCTGCACTCACAGCGCAGGCGCCGTTCATCTTCGGAGATTTTGTGAATCTCCTTGTCCTCTGTACTGCGCAAGCGCTGCGCCTGCGCAGTACGGGCCGGGCACAATCCGATGGCCGGACAGTTTTTGTCACAACACCGGTATACATGTCTATTCTGCACAAGGTACGGACAAGTCCTGTGGGATCCATGCCTGGTTCATTTTAATGAACGTGAGCTTGTCCACATTGGCTCTGGACAGGCGGCTGCGCTTGTCTGTGATAACGCCCCCTGCCGTGCTAAATACACGTTCAGATAATACACTGGCTGCAGGGCAGGCCAGCACCTCCAAGGCATAAACGGCAAGCTCAGGCCATGTGCCCAATTTGGAGACCCAGAAGTTAAAGGGGGCAGACCCGTCATCCAGTACGTGTAGGCCTGTGGACACATACTGCTCAACCATGTTGGTGAAATGCTGCCTCCTGCTAAGACGTTCCATCTCAGCTGGTGGTGCTGGTTTTTGTGGCGTGCTGACAAAGCTTTTCCACATTTCGGCCATGCTAACCCTGCCTTCTGAGGTGCTGCCGGTGCCCCGGCTGCGTTGGCGACCTCTTCCTCCTCCTCTGCCTTCGCCTTGTGCTTCCACCGTACGCCCGCTGTCAGGTGGGAATGCCACCAGCAGCGCGTCTACCAGCGTGCGCTTGTACTCGCGCATCTTACGATCCCGCTCCAGTGAGGGAATTAAGGACGGTACGTTGTCCTTGTAACGGGGATCCAGCAGGGTGGCCACCCAGTAATCAGCACCAGTTAAAATGTGGGCAACTCGGCTGCCGTTGCGGAAACACTGCAGCATGTAATCGCTCATGTGTGCCAGGCTGCCCAGAGGCAAAGAAAAGCTGTCCTCTGTGGGAGGTGTATCGTCTGTGTCCTCTGTATCCCCCCAGCCACGCACCAGTAATGGCCACGAGCTGGTCTGAGTGCCACCCTGCTGTGAACATGGCTCCTCCTCCTCCTCCTCCTCCATCTCCTCCTCCACCTCGTCATCCTCCAGAACTGTGCCCTTTCTGCCGGACAATTGTGTACCTGGCGTTTGTTGGTGCAGGAACCCACCCTCGTAGCCACTTGTGAAAGACTGCCCTGAAAGCCTTTGAAATGATCCCGCTTCCTCCTCCTCCTCATCCTCCTGTGCCACATCCTCTTCCATCATCGCACGAAGCGTTTTTTCAAGGAGGCATAGAACTGGGATAGTAACGCTGAGAACGGCGTCATTGGCACTGGCCATGTTGGTGGAGTACTCGAAACAGCGCAACAAGGCACACAGGTCTCGCATGGAGGCCCAGTTATTGGTGGTGAAGTGGTGCTGTTCCGCAGAGCGACTCACGCGTGATTGCTGCAGCTGAAACTCCACTATTGCCTGCTGCTGCTCGCACAGTCTGGCCAGCATGTGCAAGGTGGAGTTCCACCTTGTGGGCACGTCACATATGAGGCGGTGAGCTGGAAGGCCGAAGTTACGCTGCAGCGCTGACAGGCGAGCAGCAGCAGGGTGAGAACGCCGAAAGTGCGCACACACAGCCCGCACTTTCTGCAGCAGCTCTGGCATATTGGGGTAATTTTTAAGGAACCTCTGGACCACCAAGTTCAGCACATGCGCCAGGCAAGGGATGTGCGTCAAACTGGCTAGACCCAGAGCTGCTACGAGATTTCGCCCATTATCGCACACCACCAGGCCGGGCTTGAGGCTCACTGACAGCAACCACTCATCGGTCTGTTGTTCCATGTCCCTCCACAACTCCTGCGCGGTGTGGGGATTTTCCCCCAAACAGGAAAGTTTTAAAACTGCCTGCTGTCGTTTACCCCTGGCTGTGCTGAAGTTGGTGGTGAAGGTGTTACGCTGAATGGATGAGGAGGCGGTAGAGGATGAGGAAGCGGAGAAGGAGGAGTTAGCAACAGGAGGCAAACTGAAGCGCCCAGCAATCCTCGGTGGTGGAAGGACATGCGCCAAACCGCTATCTGCCTCAGGCCCAGCAGCCACTGCATTTACCCAGTGTGCTGTTAGGGAGATATAACGTCCCTGACCGTGCTTACCGGTCCACGCATCCGTAGTTAGGTGGACCTTGCCACAGATGGCGTTGCGCAGTGCACACCTGATTTTGTCCCCCACCTGGTTGTGCAGGGAAGGGATGGCTCGCCTGGAAAAGTAGTGGCGGCTGGGCACGACGTACTGCGGGACAGCCAATGCCATCAGGCTTTTAAAACTCTGCGTCTCCACCAGACGGAATCACAGCATTTCAAAGGCCAGGAATTTTGAAATGCTGGCATTCAGGGCCAGGGATCGCGGGTGGCTAGGGGGGTACTTCCTCTTCCGCTCCAATGTTTGGGAGATAGAGAGCTGAACGCTTCCATGGGACATTGTGGAGATGGTCGGTGACCCAGGTGGTAGTGTTGCTGGCAGATCCTCTGTTTGCGGGGTGACAGGTGCCACTGTCACTACAGAGGTGGATGAAGAGGCCGAGACTGCAGCAGAAGAGGAAGCAGGAGGAGCCAGAGACCTTTCTTGGTTTCTGAGGTGTCTACTCCACTGCAGCTCGTGCTTTGCACTTAGATGCCTGGTCATGCAGCTTGTGCTCAGGTTGAGAACGTTTATGCCTCGCTTCAGGCTCTGATTGCACAGCGTGCAAACCACTCGTGTCTTGTCATCAACACACTGTGTGAAGAACTGCCACGCTAGGGAAGTCCTTGGACCTGGCTTTGGTGTGCTCGGTCCCTTGCTGCGTTGGGCAGTAGCAGATGTACTGTCTAGGGGACGAATGCTCCGTTTTTGCACCCTGCTCCCTCTTCTGCTGTGCTGGTGGCTCTGTGCGACCACCGCCTCTTCCTCCGAACTACACTGGTCACCTGCATAACGTTGATTCCATGTGGGGTCGAGGACCTCATCGTCCTCCACATCATCTTCCACCCAGTCTTCACCCCTGCCCTCCATGTCTGTCTGCACAATTGCGAAAGCAGCAGCAGTTGGCACCTGTGTTTCGTCATCATCCGAGACATGCTGCGATGGTCCTCCCATGTACCCATCATGAAACATAAGTGGTTGGGCATCGGTGCACTCAATCTCTTCCACTTCTGGGGCAGGGCTAGGTGGATGGCCCTGGGAAACCCTGCTAACAGAGTCATCGAAAAGCAGAAGAGACTGCTGCATGATTTGGGGCTCAGACTGCTTGGCTGATTTGCAAGGGGGTGAGGTGAAAGACTGATGGACATGGGCTTCAGGTGCCAACTCTGATCTTTCAGCAGAAGAGTGGGTGGGAGACAATGTGAAGGAACCCGAGGCACTGTCAGCAACCCAATCTACTATCGCCTGTACTTGTCCTGGCCTAAACATTGGTACAGCCTCATTAGGCGTGACAAAATACCGCCGCAGGCTCGGTCGCCTACTCGCACCTGAGGAAGGTGTTTCACTTGTGCGTGTAGCTGGCACAGATCCACCACGTCCTCTCCCTGCAACAGGAGCTCCACCAGCAGCACCACGACCGGGGCCACCACGTCCCTTTGACCTTCCCCTCATATTTTCCAAATTTAGGATCTTGCCCTAAATGGCGTTTTTTGGAAGACCACAACACACCCACAGTACGTAATGGCTGAAACGCACAGCTACAGAACTGCAGAAAATGCTATTCAAAAAAAAAAAGGTTGTTTTTTTTAGTATAGTACAGTACAAGGAAAATATATATAAATTGTTTTTTTACACACACCTCCAGATGTGTATTTCACACTGCAAAATATTTTCTGTGGCCCTAAATGGCGTTTTTTGCCAGACCACAACACACCCACAGCACGTAACCGCTGAATCGCACAGCTACAGAAAATGCTATTCAAAAAAAAAGGTTGTTTTTTTTAGTATAGCACAGTACAAGGAAAATATATAGAAATTGTTTATTTTACACACCTCCACATGTGTATTTCACACTGCAATTTATTTTCTGTGGCCCTAAATGGCGTTTTTTGAAAGAGCACAACACAACCACAGTATTTAACCACTGAATCGCACAGCTATAGAAGTGCAGAGAATGCTATTCAAAAAAAATGTTTTTTTTTTTAGTATAGCACTGTACAATATATAGAAATTGTTTATTTTACACACCTCCACATGTGTATTTCACACTGCAAAATATTTTCTGTGGCCCTAAATGGCGTTTTTTGAAAGAGCACAACACAACCACAGTATTTAACCACTGAATCGCACAGCTATAGAAGTGCAGAGAATGCTATTCAAAAATAATGTTGTTTTTTTTAGTATAGCACTGTACAATATATAGAAATTGTTTATTTTACACACCTCCACATGTGTATTTCACACTGCAAAATATTTTCTGTGGCCCTAAATGGCGTTTTTTGAAAGAGCACAACACAACCACAGTATTTAACCACTGAATCGCACAGCTATAGAAGTGCAGAGAATGCTATTCAAAAAAAATGTTGTTTTTTTTAGTATAGCACTGTACAATATATAGAAATTGTTTATTTTACACACCTCCACATGTGTATTTCACACTGCAAAATATTTTCTGTGGCCCTAAATGGCGTTTTTTGAAAGAGCACAACACAACCACAGTATTTAACCACTGAATCGCACAGCTATAGAAGTGCAGAGAATGCTATTCAAAAAAAATGTTGTTTTTTTTAGTATAGCACTGTACAATATATAGAAATTGTTTATTTTACACACCTCCACATGTGTATTTCACACTGCAAAATATTTTCTGTGGCCCTAAATGGCGTTTTTTGAAAGAGCACAACACAACCACAGTATTTAACCACTGAATTGCACAGCTATAGAAGTGCAGAGAATGCTATTCAAAAAAAAATGTTGTTTTTTTTAGTATAGCACTGTACAATATATAGAAATTGTTTATTTTACACACCTCCAGATGTGTATTTCACACTGCAAAATATTTTCTGTGGCCCTAAATGGCGTTTTTTGCAAGAGCACAACACAACCACAGTATTTAACCACTGAATTGCACAGCTATAGAAGTGCAGAGAATGCTATTCAAAAAAAATGTTGTTTTTTTTAGTATAGCACTGTACAATATATAGAAATTGTTTATTTTACACACCTCCACATGTGTATTTCACACTGCAAAATATTTTCTGTGGCCCTAAATGGCGTTTTTTGAAAGAGCACAACACAACCACAGTATTTAACCACTGAATCGCACAGCTATAGAAGTGCAGAGAATGCTATTCAAAAAAAATGTTGTTTTTTTTAGTATAGCACTGTACAATATATAGAAATTGTTTATTTTACACACCTCCACATGTGTATTTCACACTGCAAAATATTTTCTGTGGCCCTAAATGGCGTTTTTTGAAAGAGCACAACACAACCACAGTATTTAACCACTGAATCGCACAGCTATAGAAGTGCAGAGAATGCTATTCAAAAAAAATGTTTTTTTTTTTAGTATAGCACTGTACAATATATAGAAATTGTTTATTTTACACACCTCCACATGTGTATTTCACACTGCAAAATATTTTCTGTGGCCCTAAATGGCGTTTTTTGAAAGAGCACAACACAACCACAGTATTTAACCACTGAATCGCACAGCTATAGAAGTGCAGAGAATGCTATTCAAAAAAAATGTTTTTTTTTTTAGTATAGCACTGTACAATATATAGAAATTGTTTATTTTACACACCTCCACATGTGTATTTCACACTGCTAAATATTTTCTGTGGCCCTAAATGGCGTTTTTTGAAAGAGCACAACACAACCACAGTATATAACCGCTGAATCGCACAGCTGCAGAGAATGCTATTCAAAAAAAAGTTTTTTTTTTTTTTTTAGTATAGCATAGTACAAGAAAAATATATAGAAATTGGTTACTTCGCACAACTAGAGATATACACTGCAAAATATTTTCTGTGGCCCTAAATGGCGTTTTTTGCAAGAGCACAACACAACCACAGTATTTAACCACTGAATCGCACAGCTATAGAAGTGCAGAGAATGCTATTCAAAAAAAATGTTTTTTTTTTTAGTATAGCACTGTACAATATATAGAAATTGTTTATTTTACACACCTCCACATGTGTATTTCACACTGCAAAATATTTTCTGTGGCCCTAAATGGCGTTTTTTGAAAGAGCACAACACAACCACAGTATATAACCGCTGAATCGCACAGCTGCAGAGAATGCTATTCAAAAAAAAGTTTTGTGTTTTTTTTTAGTATAGCATAGTACAAGAAAAATATATGGAAATTGGTTATTTCACACAACTAGAGATATACACTGCAAAATATTTTCTGTGGCCCTAAATGGCGTTTTTTGAAAGAGCACAACACAACCACAGTATTTAACCACTGAATTGCACAGCTATAGAAGTGCAGAGAATGCTATTCAAAAAAAATTTTGTTTTTTTTAGTATAGCACTGTACAATATATAGAAATTGTTTATTTTACACACCTCCACATGTGTATTTCACACTGCAAAATATTTTCTGTGGCCCTAAATGGCGTTTTTTGAAAGAGCACAACACAACCACAGTATTTAACCACTGAATCGCACAGCTATAGAAGTGCAGAGAATGCTATTCAAAAAAAATTTTGTTTTTTTTAGTATAGCACTGTACAATATATAGAAATTGTTTATTTTACACACCTCCACATGTGTATTTCACACTGCAAAATATTTTCTGTGGCCCTAAATGGCGTTTTTTGAAAGAGCACAACACAACCACAGTATTTAACCACTGAATCGCACAGCTATAGAAGTGCAGAGAATGCTATTCAAAAAAAATGTTGTTTTTTTTAGTATAGCACTGTACAATATATAGAAATTGTTTATTTTACACACCTCCACATGTGTATTTCACACTGCAAAATATTTTCTGTGGCCCTAAATGGCGTTTTTTGAAAGAGCACAACACAACCACAGTATATAACCGCTGAATCGCACAGCTGCAGAGAATGCTATTCAAAAAAAAGTTTTTTTTTTTTTTTTAGTATAGCATAGTACAAGAAAAATATATAGAAATTGGTTATTTCACACAACTAGAGATATACACTGCAAAATATTTTTTTTGCCCAAAAATAGGTCTTTTTTGCGCACAACAAAGTGCCTTTTTTTTTTTTTGCAACAGCACAATAAAGTGCCTTTTTTTTGGAGGGGGGCCCAAAAATGGGTCTTTTTAGCAAAAGCACAATAAAGTGCCTTTTTTTTTTCCTGACCAAAATAGGTCTTTTAGCAAGAGCACAATACAGCCACAGTATGGAATAGGTGTATCACTCAACGTAATGCAGTGCTGGTGCACTGAGCTTGCAACACAAACAGATAAACCTATGCAGATCGCTGAGCTATTATATCTCTCAATCTGGACTCCTATCTAAATCTCTCTCCCTGAAAGCACAAACAGGATCCTGCCCCTAAACTACACTACACTACACTGTCTCCCTATCTTTTCTATCAGTAGATTGCAGAATCAGGACTAACTCCTATTCTCTCCCTCACAGCAACAGCAGCCAGGATCCTTTCCCTACACTGTCTAAAAGCAGAGTGACGATCTGTGCTGTGTGCCTCTTTCTTATATAGAAGCTGGTCACATGCTGGGTCACATGTTGCACTGACCAATTACAGCCATGCCATTAGTAGGCATGGCTATGATGGCTTCTAAGGGCACACCAGCTAATCAAATGGTGATTGGCTGGCCCCTGAAGCATTTCTAACTGTGCCATTAAATTCCCGAATCCGAACCCGAACCCGGACTTTAGCGCAAAATCCGGGTCCGGGGTCGGGAAAACGCCAAAATTCGGTACGGACCCGAACTTTACAGTTCGGGTCCGCTCAACACTATCAGGGACTCATCAACGCAGACAACTTGATCGGGAGTAAACAAGGCTGCAAAACGTTCGTTGAAGTGGTTTATGAGGGGCCGAATTTTATAGAGCCGGTCGTATTCAGGGTCCCCACGTGGACGACAAAGTTCATTGTCGTTGAAGTGCATGAACCGCAAAATCTGCTCGTATCGTGCCCTGGACATGGAGGCAGAGAACACGGGCATGTGGTCAATTGGGTGCGTGGACCAATAAGCACGCAATGACGGAAATTTATGTGTGCCCATGTTGAGGGAAAGGCCCAGAAAGGTCTTAAATTCGGAAACCGTAATTGGTTTCCAATTTCTGGCAATTTTAGGCAACTGGGGGTTAGCGGCGATAAATTGACCAGCATATAAATTACTCTGGTCCACAATAGATCTATAGAGATCTTCCGTGAAAAACAGCGAATAAAAATCAATTGGAATAAAATCAGCTGTTTCCACCTGAATACCGGGTTGGGCAGTGAATGGGGGAAGTACGGGTTCTGCAGAAGTGGTGGGGACCCAATCAGGATAGGCGAATTCTGCAGGAAGGGCAGTATGGGCACGACGGGCCTGCCTTTGTCTTCTTGGTGGCAGCGGGACACTACTTGTGCTTGCCACCTCGCCAGCTTGAACTGCACTTATGGGACTCGCCACGTCACCAAGTGTTACTGCAGTGCTGGATGTACGTCCAGGCTGTACTAGGCCGCTGGTGCTTGCCAGTTCACCAGAAGGAATAGCGGCGCTAGTACTACTCTGCTCCATGATACGAGAGACCTGCGGTTCTTGCTCCTCAACAACCTCAGAAGATCGGGATCGGGTACACCTGACCTTAGCAGGGACCTCAACTTCATCGTCAGAGCTATCTGACGTGGGGCCGCTGACGTCACTGTCTTCTACGGGAAGATATTCTGAGCCTGAATCTGACAGATACGTGACCTCCTCTTCACTATCTGTCATGCTCAGAATCTCGTAGGCCTCTTTACTAGTGTACCTTCGTCTTGCCATTTTGGGCTCTAAATTTAGGGGTACACTAGTAAGATTCACAGGAAAAAAAGCACCTGACTGTCGTCAGCAAATATATCAAACGCTACAAAAAAACTGTTAGCGATCACAGGGATCAGGCCTGTCTCTGCGAACGCTGCAGTTATGTGTGTTGTGTTTGGTAAGTGACAGTGATCGATCGATACTGCACTTGGGTGGGCTGGGCTGGGCGGAGGGGCTAAACGCAGGCGCTAGCAGGTATCTGGGCTGATCCCGCTAACACTGCGTTTTTGGGAACCCTAAACCGCTGGGGATGCTAGTATAGATCTGATCAGATACTATACCACTAAGGGGGGTGTATGCTTTGCACGTGGGTGTTAGCGTTACTGGCACTAACCTAACACTGCCTGGGGCGAAGCAGACCCTCTCTGGCGCTAAAACCTAATTGATCTCACCCGCCGGGCGATCAGGGGGGATAAACCTTTATTGGGTTATATACGGCGGGTGCCCTGATGCTATAAAAAGCAAACTAATCAACCAGCGTCACCCGTAACCTTTATATGGTGATCACTGGTGAAAGGGTTAACTAGGCGCAATCAGGGGGTTAAAACCTTTATTAGGTTAAATATGGGGGTACCTGACACTATATAAAAACCTGACGGGTAACCTAAATAACTAAATAACTTACTGGCTAACCAGTGACACCAGTGACGCTTATACGGCGATCACTGGTGAAAGGGTTAACTCTAGGGGCAATCAGGGGGTTAAAATAATATATGGGGGTACCTGACACTAATAAAAACCTGCGGCGAACCTAAAAAAAAATAACTGCCTATCTAAAACACCAGCGACACGAATACAGCGATCGGAAAAACAATCGCTTAGTGACGCTGAAGTTAGGGGGTGAAAGGGTTACCTGGGGGGTGATCAAGGGGTTAAACCTTTATTAGGGGGGGGGGTTAGGGGGCTACCCTGGACCTAAAGGGGCCTAATCCTAACTGCCCTGCAACTTTTTACAATCACAGATGACACTAAATGCAGTGATCAGTAAAATAAATGATCACTGCAATCAGTGACACTGTGATTGGGGGCTTTGGGGTGACCTGGGGGGTGATCTGGGGGTGACTGGGGGGTGATTTGTGTGCCTATGTGTACCTACGTGTCAGTGGACTGTTGGTGCACTAACCTGCTTCTTCTCTCCTCGGCGCCGGGAACGAAAAGACCGCGGCGAGGGAGATGACATCACTTCCTCCAGCCTGTGTTTACATTTCAGGCAGGAGGAAGCAATTTCATTCGCCGGGAGCGATCGCGAGGGGGGGGCGGAATCGAGCGGCCGCCCCCTCATGCCTGATCGCTCCCGAACACTTAACGGCCGCTCACTGCAGTGAAGGGGGGTCCGTATGGACCCCCCAACTGCACAAAGGCGATCACGTAGATCTACGTGATTCTGCCTGTCGGTGCCATTCTGCCGACGTAAATCGGCGGTGGGCAGTCGTTAAGTGGTTAATTCTTTGATGTTTGTCTTTGTTTTAATATTCCATTGGCTGATGAGAAAACGGTAGGTCCAGTTGAGTGTTTGGATTTCCAAAGCCCCATACACACGGTAGGACTTCCATCGGACTTTTCCGTGGATTTTTGTCCGAACGGAGTTGGCCGGGCACACCCATAGCATACACACCACAGGACTTTTCTGCAAACTTTCCCAAAACTTTTTGCAACATCACGTGGTTTTTCTGCTCTTTTCTGCTCTTTACCGCCACCCTTTGGTCAACTTCTGCTATTGTTGGTTGATTTTAACATTATTTGTTTTGTCCATCGGACAAAAGTCCTATGGTTTTCTGTACAAACGGTCGGACTTTGCTCCCTCTGACTTTTGTTGGCCAAAAGTTTGTCCGTTTGCAGACCCAACTTTTGTCCGATGAAAACAAAAACAAAACAAAAAAGTTTGTCCGATGGAGCGTACACACGGTCGGATTGTTGGTCCAACTTGCTCAAAATGAAGTTTGTTGGCCAAAAGTCCGACCGTGTGTACGGGGCTTTAGGGGTTACTATTGATTCTGTGAATATGGAATTTTGTCTTCCTTTGGATAAGATTTCGAAGATTTCGGATTTATTGCTTTGTTTTATCAGGCGTAAAAAATTTACGTTGAAGGAGATGCAATCTTTGCTTGGGATGTTGGCTTTTGCTACGAGGGTTCTTCCTATTGGTCGAAATTTTTCTAGGAGATTTTACTCTGTTATTTCCGGTTTGAAGAATCCTTCCTCTCATATTAGATTGTCCAGCTGTATTAAGGCAGATACGCTTGTTTGGTTGCAATTTTTACAGAATTTTAATGGTAAGTCAATTTGGCAATTTGAATTCATTTCCTGTGATGATTTTGCCCTTTTTTCTGATGCTGCAGGCTCTATAGGTTTTTTCTTCTATTTGGAGGATGCACTGGAGTGCTTCCCATTGGCCTTCTAGATGGATTGTTCAAGGTTTTTGTAAAAATGTAGTGTTGTTGGAATTATTTCCTATCATTGTTGCTTTGGAGTTGTGGGGACAGTTTTTTCAGAATAGACGTTTGCTTGTCCATACTGACCATAAAGGTGTTGTTTATGCTAATAATTGTCTTTCCTCTAAGTCTCTTCCCGTCAATAAACTTTTGTCTTCATTTTAATATATGGATTAAAGCTAAGTTTATTCCTGGTAGAGAAAATGAATTGGCAGACTCCCTTTCTCGGTTCCAGATGGATCGTTTTTATCATCTGATGCCGGCAGCAGATCTGACTGGACTTCCTTGCCCCCTTCACTTATGGGACCTGATATAATTTTTAAAAATATTTAACATTCACTGGCTGCTTCTACGTGGTTGAATTATATTTCATTGTGGAAGTTGTGGATTTCGTTTTTAAATGCTAATGATTTGAGCAATTCTTCTTTTGAAGGGGTTGTTTTACTATTTCTTAGACACTTAATGTCATATAAATATTAATGGTCTCATATTAATAAGATGTTGTCTGGGGTTTAATTTTTTCTAAAGTTCAGTTCGTTACCTCATTGTTTTAGTTTCTTTTCAGTGCGGCAAGCGCTGAAAGGTTATAAAAAATCTTTGTTTTTTAAGGACAAACGCCTTCCTATCACTATGGATTTATTGCAAAAATTATGTTCTATTTCTTCAACTGTTTGTTTTTCTGCATATGAAGTTATTATTTTTCAATCTGTTTTCTTCTGAGCTTTTCGTATATATGAGAATGTATCCCCTGCAAAGCATACGCCCTCGACCTTGCTATTTCAGAATGTCATTGTCGAGGATGGGCGTTTATGGATTTTTCTTCCTTGCAGTAAAACGGACGTTTATGGAAAAGGTCATTGGATTTATTTGAATCAATGTCCTTTGCGTGCTGTTTGTCCAATTTGGCTCTTGACACAATATTTGTTGGTTCACCCTAAAGTTAATGATATTTTCTTTGTTCACAGCGATGGTTCTCTATTGACAAAATATCAATTTAACTGTGTTTTTCATAAATGTTTGGAGTTTTTAAAGTTAGGCCATGTACCATTTTCTTCACATTCTTTTAGAATCGGGGCTGCCACTGCTGCTGCAAAAATTGTTTTTTATGCTGACCTTATTAAAAAATTAGGTAGATGGCGGTCTGATTCTTACAAATTGTATATACGTCCTAATTCTTTTGTTTAATTTTATTTTAGACAATCGTCCTTATATTGTTTGGATTCTCAGCCACTTATTTGTGTATTGGGCCCAGAAGAAGGCATCAGCATGGACTTAAACTTCTAATCTGAACCTGGGTTCTTTGTTTAATGTTTATTGGAGTGGCTGGAGAGGAATGAGGTGGGACGACTTGAATTTAGAATTTTTTAGATTGCTTACCTTTTGGCCATGGCCTGATATTCTCATTATCCATTTAGGTGGCAACGATATTGGTCAAGTTAGGACTTTAGATTTGATTTTTGATATTCAACGCACAATTATATTTCTAAAATTGTCCTTTCCTGAATTAGTCACAGTTTTTTCAGAGATAATTCCGAGACTTAGATGTCTGGAATCTTTCTTTTTGCGCCCTTTCGAGAAAATTCGAAGGCGTATAAATAGAAATATTCAAACATTTTTAATACAGTCTTATGGTTTTTCTTTTCGTCATTTAGAGTTGGAGGGTGGCTTGCATGGGCTTTACCGTGCTGACGGCATTCATTTGTCGGATATTGGGCTCGACATTTTGAATAATAACTTCCAGACTTGCATTGAAAAAGTCGCAAGCTGGGGTTAGGTGACAGTATGTATACTTTGTATACTTCCTGTCGATTTGGGTAAATTGTTTTGTTATTTCAAATTTTTCAATATCATTCAGCCTGAGCCATAGTGGCTAGGTTGTATTTTGGTAAGTTGAGATTATAAGATGTTTCTTATTATATTTTTAGTAAAAGTTATACAATATAACATTTGTTAATACCAATAAAACAGCCGCGGCCTATAATATCCAATAAAAATGTAAATGAAATATTACATAACTTGTCTGGAATAAATTTATTAAAAAATAAATAAAAATAAATGTATATTGCATGCTGCCTTCTATCCCATGGGAAAAAGGGGAGAAAGAGCCTTTTATAAGGCCCCCCTTTCCTCATGGGATCTGAGGCAGCGGCAATAAGTTATTAAATTAACAGTTTTGAAATTATTAGATTTTTGATTGGTCAATATAAATTGGCCAATTACAACAAAAATGAGATTAGACTAGAGTATAATAGGTCCTTTTATTTAAAATTATCCACCAATAAATTATTTTTTAAAGCAAGGTACCCCTATAAATAAAGCCGTTCATAATGGGCTTTTTGACAGTTGGACAAGAAGAACTGAAGAAGACAGCTCCCCACCCCCCACCCCCTTGTCGCTGCTTTTTATGTGGTTCTGCTTATTTCCTTATGGGGTAAATTGTTTTGTTATTTAGAATTTTTCAATATCATTCAGCCTGAGCCGTAGTGGCTAGGTTGCATTTTGGTAAGTTGAGATTATAAGATGTTTTTTAATATATTTTTAGTAAAAGTTATACAATATAATATTTGTTTATACCAATAAAACAGCCGCGGCCTAAATTATCCAATAAAATTTTTAATGAAATATTACATAACTTGTCTGGAATGAATTTATTTAAAAAAATGCCTGCATACTTAGATGTGCCTGTTTTAATCATCAACCATGTGAGTTTCTAAATGTTGTACCTTCATTAAATGTAACCATATTGCTACACTTAGAGGCGCCTCTCTTCTATTTTATACTCAGTTGTGACGTGCCACTACTTGTATATCAAGACATTGCTTGTATATCAAGTCAAAATTTATTTAAAAAAAATGCTTGTCTTGCAAAACGCTCTCAAACCAAGTTACTCTCAAACCAAGTTTTTACTGTTAATAGTATTCATGAATTATTTTCTCTGGTAGCTTGTGCTGTTGTCATTTGTGTCCTGTGGAAATTGCTCGGGCATATCGCTTATCACGGCTGATAGCGGAACAGTTGCATAGGCAGAAAAAAACATGTCCCTCCTCAAACCCTATAACTAAGGCCATACATGGTACAAATCCAAACCGTGTATGGGCAGGTTGAATGTACCACATTGTTAGATTGATCAACTTGGGTACAATGGGCCTGCTGGGTTTTACCTGCGATTATCCATAGGGGCTGATATAGTCACTAGCAATAATTACTGAAATGAATAAACTCTGAAGTGCTAAAGGTGCTTACTGTGCAGCTATCTAACTGCTCAATACAAATTCCTGTAAGGACAGTTGACAAGCTGTAAAACAGGTCAATCACCATTTCAATCATCTCTGTCAGAACTTTCTGTTTCCTGGACAAGATAAAGATACAAGGGGATATGACTTTCTCCCAAATGTGGACCTAGACTGCTAAGAAATGCCTGGAATCTGTAACATTTCTTGATCTAGCCATCCACTTTATAAGACACCAAATCTTTTCTAATACCCAGAATCCTGTGGGGGTTGATGCAATTGCTTGCTTGCAATTTTGTTTGCATTTTCAAGCATTTATGACATCTACTATACATTACCTGAAGCAGGAAGCTAGAAGCAAGGAGGGCTTATATGTCTGGGCTTAAAGGAGTTCAGCATAGATGGGGTAAACAGGGGATGAACAGAGGAAAGATGGCCTCTGCTCATCTCCATGGCCTAGGAGGTCATGACGTCACTTCCAGTTCAGGGCCGATGTAAAAAAGGGCATTTTTTTTTTAAAGCATTAAATCAATGTTTTGTTTTGTTTTTTAATCAAATGCTTTCCTTAGAAGAGGAGAGATGTGGAGTCTTATTGACTCTCCCTAAAGAGGGCCAGTCATGCTTTATTGTTGTCACAAGGGATGTTTATATTTCTTGTGACAGCAATTAAAGTGAATAAAAAACATTTAAAGGGACAAATTTAAAAATGTATTAAAAAATTCCATAAAATACAATGGTGAACGCATATGTAGGTCACGCCCACATATGTAAACGATGTTCGCAAAACACATGCCCCCCTGTATGCCTGGTTGAGAGGTCGGGGGCGGTGGCATCACCGCGAATGTCAGAGCAAGAGCAATCATTTCAGCACTAGACCTCCTCTGTAACTCTAAACTGGTGACCTGTAAAAAAAATTTAAGTGTCGCCTATGGAGATTTTTAACCACTTAACGACCGCCCACCGCCGATTTACGTCGGCAGAATGGCACGGACAGGCAGAATCACGTAGATCTACGTGATCGCCTTTGTGCAGTTGGGGGGTCCATCCGGACCCCCCTTCACTGCAGTGAGCGGCCGTTAAGTGTTCGGGAGCGATCAGGCATGAGGGGGCGGCCGCTCGATTCCGCCCCCCCCCCTCGCGATCGCTCCCGGCCAATGAAAATGCTTCCTCCGCCATGTGATGTAAACAAGGCTGGAGGAAGTGATGTCATCTCCCTCGCCGCGGTCTTTCCGTTCCCGGCGCCGAGCAGAGAAGAAGCAGGTTAGTGCACCAACAGTCCACTGACACGTAGGTACACATAGGCACACAAATCACCCCCCAGTCACCCCCAGATCACCCCCCAGGTCACCCCAAAGCCCCCAATCACAGTGTCACTGATTGCAGTGATCATTTATTTTACTGATCACTGCATTTAGTGTCATCTGTGATTGTAAAAAGTTGCAGGGCAGTTAGGATTAGGCCCCTTTAGGTCCAGGGTAGCCCCCTAACCCCCCCCCTAATAAAGGTTTAACCCCTTGATCACCCCCCAGGTAACCCTTTCACCCCCTAACTTCAGCGTCACTAAGCGATTGTTTTTCCGATCGCTGTATTCGTGTCGCTGGTGTTTTAGATAGGCAGTTATTTTTTTTTAGGTTCGCCGCAGGTTTTTATTAGTGTCAGGTACCCCCATATATTATTTTAACCCCCTGATTGCCCCTAGAGTTAACCCTTTCACCAGTGATCGCCGTATAAGCGTCACTGGTGTCACTGGTTAGCCAGTAAGTTATTTAGTTATTTAGGTTACCCGTCAGGTTTTTATATAGTGTCAGGTACCCCCATATTTAACCTAATAAAGGTTTTAACCCCCTGATTGCCCCTAGTTAACCCTTTCACCAGTGATCACCATATAAAGGTTACGGGTGACGCTGGTTGATTAGTTTGCTTTTTATAGCATCAGGGCACCCGCCGTATATAACCCAATAAAGGTTTAACCCCCCTGATCGCCCGGCGGGTGAGATCAATTAGGTTTTAGCGCCAGAGAGGGTCTGCGTCGCCCCAGGCAGTGTTAGGTTAGTGACAGTAACGCTAACACCCACGCGCAAAGCATACACCCCCCTTAGTGGTATAGTATCTGATCAGATCTGATCAGATCTATACTAGCATCCCCAGCGGTTTAGGGTTCCCAAAAACGCAGTGTTAGCGGGATCAGCCCAGATACCTGCTAGCGCCTGCGTTTAGCCCCTCCGCCCAGCCCAGCCCAGCCCACCCAAGTGCAGTATCGATCGATCACTGTCACTTACCAAACACAACACACATAACTGCAGCGTTCGCAGTGCTTGGTTTTTGGGGCCCTGTACGCGGCTAGGCTCCCAAAAAGTCCCACACATGTGGTATACCCGTACTCAGGAAAAGCAGCAGAATGTATTTTGGGGTGCAATTCCACATATAACCATGGCATGTGTGAGCAATATATCATTTAGTGACAACTTTTTGTACATTTTTTTTTCTTTTTGTCATTATTCAATCATTTGGGACAGAAAAAAATATTCAATGGGGTCAACATGCCTCTCAGCAAATAGCTTGGGGTGTCTACTTTCCAAAATGGGGTCATTTGGGGGGGTTTTGTGCCATCTTGGCATTTTATGGCCTTCAAAACTGTGATAGGTAGTGAGGAGTGAAATCAAAAATTTGCGCCCTTAGAAATCCTGAAGGCGGTGCTTGGTTTCCGGGGTCCCGTACGTGGCTAGGCTCCTAAAAAGTCCCACACATGTGGTATTCCCGTACTCAGGAGAAGCAGCAGAATGTATTTTGGGGTGTAATTTCACATATGCCCATGGCATGTGTGAGCAATATATCATTTAGTGACAACTTTGTGCAAAAAAAAAAAAGTTTGTCATATTCCCGCAACTTGTGGCAAAATATAAAATATTCCATGGACTGAACATGCCTCTCAGTAAATAGCTTGGGGTGTCTACTTTCCAAAATGGGGTCATTTGGGGGGGTTTTGTGCTATTTTGGCATTTTATGGCCTTCGAAACTGTGATAGGTAGTGAGGAGTGAAATCAAAAATTTGCGCCCTTAGAAATCCTGAAGGCGGTGCTTGGTTTCCGGGGTCCCGTACGCGGCTAGGCTCCTAAAAAGTCCCACACATGTGGTATCCCCGTACTCAGGAGAAGCAGCAGAATGTATTTTGGGGTGCAATTCCACATATAACCATGGCATGTGTGAGCAATATATCATTTAGTGACAACTTTTTGTAATTTTTTTTTTTTGTCATTATTCAATCACTTGGGACAAAAAAAAAAATATTCAATGGGCTCAACATGCCTCTCAGCAATTTCCTTGGGGTGTCTACTTTCCAAAATGGGGTCATTTGGGGGGGTTTTGTACTGCCCTGCCATTTTAGCACCTCAAGAAATGAGATAGGCAGTCATAAATTTAAAGCTGTGTAAATTTCAGAAAATGTACCCTAGTTTGTAAACGCTATAACTTTTGCGCAAACCAATAAATATACGCTTATTGACTTTTTTTTACTAAAGACATGTGGCTGAATACATTTTGGCCTAAATGTATGACTAAAATTGAGTTTATTCGATTTTTCTTATAACAAAAAGTAGAAAATATCTTTTTTTTTCAAAATTTTCGTTCTTTTTCCATTTATATCGCAAAAAATAAAAATCGCAGAGGCAATCAAATACCATTAAAAGAAAGCTCTATTTGTGGGAAGAAAAGGACGCAAATTTCATTTGGGTACAACATTGCATGTCCGCACAATTTACAGTTAAAGCAGCGCAGTGCCGAATCCCAAAAACAGGCCTGGTCCTAATGGCCCGAAATGGTCCGGGGCTTAAGTGGTTAAGTACCATAATTTGGCGCATTTCCACGAGCGTGCGCAATTTTAAAGCATGACATGTTATTTAATTACTTGGTGTAACATTATCTTTGATATTATACAAATAATTGGGTTATATATTGCGTTTTTTTTTTTTTAAATCACTAAAGTATATTTTTTCCAAAAATACTGCATTTGAAAATACGTCATAAAAAATTGCAATGACCACCATTTTATTCTCTAGGGCCTCTGCTATATATATATTGTGACAGCAGGAAGGTAAAGTCACCTGGTTGCATCCAGGGGGGTAGATATATTTCGCCCAGATTCAGGCTTTACGCCGATTTGTACAACTAGGTGGAGAGTTGTATAAGGCTAGTGTGCTCATGGATGACTCATACCTCTAGGGAGAGGGCTGGGCGTCGTGCAGACAGGGAGTTGATGAGACCAGCTGAACCTTGTCAGCTCATTTAGGCCTCTATAAGAAAGCCCAGCTTCATTAGGTGTTAGCTCATGCCTGGAACCAGACCTGTGTGGACTGTCTAGGGAGAGTGAACCCCTGTGCGGTGAGAGAAAGCCTGTGTGGCTATATTTTGCTTGGACATTTAAAACCAGGGACTAGGACAGCACTAGGCTGATCCCAGTTGTTAGTTAGGAAACCTGTATGTTTAGTCAGAGGTCAAGTTGACCAGGATTTATTTTGTTTATGTTTTTTTTGCCTTGCTGTGTTTTTGTCACTGTAAATAGAAAATAAACCGCACCTTTTTGATTTTGAAAACCACAAC
The DNA here is from genome assembly GCA_029206835.1 of Rana muscosa. Taxonomy (NCBI): domain Eukaryota; kingdom Metazoa; phylum Chordata; class Amphibia; order Anura; family Ranidae; genus Rana; species Rana muscosa. Next base: position 278,061,993 of record CM055122.1, on the reverse strand, counting down.
CTCCGTCTGCTGGGCCTGTTTTTGGGTGGGGAGCCCATCCCGGGGGTCACACATACCCGCTGCCGAGCTAACCCCCTCACAGTTGGTGGAGAACCAGTGGCAGTTTTTTTTTAAGCCAGCATGGAGGAGATACTGAAACAGCTGGCTCTAGCAAATGCCAATCAACAGCAGACAAATGCAGGTTTGCAAAGGAGCCTTGCAGCCCAGCAGCAAGCTCATCAACAGAGCCTTGCAACTTTACAACAGAGTCTGGAGGCTCAGCAACAAGCCCAACAGCAATCTGAGGCCCGCTTCATAGACCTGTTGCAGAAGCAAGAGCAGAGACTACAACAACAGATGGAAGCAGTAATGCAGCAACGTCCGCAGACCAGTGAGGAAAGCCGTCCCACTAATACCGCGTCCTTTGGGGTGAGTCGTTTATTGACAAAAATGACTGGAGAGGATGATCCAGAGGTATTTTTGACCACATTTGAAAGGACCGCTGAAAGAGAAAAGTGGCCTGAGGAGCAGTGGGCTGGACTAGTGGCTCCTCTGTTAACTGGTGAATCGCAGAAAGCTTACTATGACCTAGAGCCTAACCAAGCAAAAGACTATGTGATGCTAAAAGCTGAAATATTGGCAAGGCTGGGTGTCACCCTGGCTGTCCGGGCTCAGCGTGTGCATAACTGGACTTTCCAGCTTGGAAAACCCCCCAGGTCTCAAATGTATGATCTCATTCACCTGAGCAGAAAGTGGCTACAGCCAGAGACTTTGTCCGCACCAAAGATTGTGGAACGTGTTGTAATGGATCGGTTTTTGAGAGCTCTTCCTACTGCCATCCAAAAGTGGGTAAGCCATGGAGACCCAGAGACGGCCGATGGTCTTGTGGATCGTGTGGAGAAATACTTGGCTACAGAGAACCTGACGGCCTCTTCCAGAGACACTCGGACTTTCCACCCTAAGACCAGACCATCCCCAGGGGCGGATAAGAGGATTCCAAGGGGTGAGGGTGGAGAGAGTGAGAGGGTGGGAGCTCTACCCCAAGTTTGGCGAGAACAGCCTGGGAAATCAGCGGCTCAAGAGGCCGCAAGAAGGATCGTTTGCTACCGCTGCCGGCAAGCGGGACATATTGCAGCAAATTGCCCGGTTGTGGAGGAACCCATGCAGTGTGACTTTCTGACGGGCAGACGTCAGTCGCTGTGTGCGACAGTCGCATGCACTGCCATTCGGGGAACTGAGAAACATTTATGCAAAATGTGTATTAATGGTAGAAATGTTGTGGTATTGCTGGATTCAGGTAGCCTTGTGACCCTGATAAAGGCTGAGTTAGTTAAAACAGAGGTCTCTGGGAATAGCAAGGTAGCCGTTATTTGTGTGCATGGGGACACCCGAGAGTATCCAGTGACTACAGTGTGTTTCGAGACCCCCAAAGGTACCCTCTCTCATCCAGTGGGCTTAGTATCTCAGTTACCGCATGACGCCATTGTGGGAAGGGATTTTCCGAAGTTCTGGGAACTGTGGGATGATCCTGAGCCCCCCACTGGTGCCCCTATGTACCAGGAATGTGATAGCCAGAACTCCCCTGAGAGTGGTGAGGACTCTCCGGAATTTCCCTTGTCAGTATTGGCAGGGGAGACTCAAGAAACTGGAGAGGAGCCCACCTCCTCAGACGAAAACCTACCGTCTGTGGAGTTTTCTGATCTTGAGGTTCACAGGGAAAACTTTGCCACAGAACAGTTGAAAGACCCCGCCCTAATAAAGGCACGGGAAAACGTAGTGAAAATAGATGGCGAGTTAGTGAACCCAGATAATACCGGCACTTACCCATACTTCAGCGTAGAGAAGGACCTACTGTATCGGGTGGCAAAAAGGGCAGAAGAAACCGTTGAGCAGCTTGTGGTGCCCAAACCTTACAGGAAGTTGGTGTTGGAGTTGGCCCATGGGCACATTCTTGGAGGTCATCTGGGGACAGAGAAAACCCGAGAGAGGGTATTACAGAGATTCTATTGGCCTGGGGTGATGAAGGACATAGAAAATTATTGTTCCTCCTGCCCTGTGTGTCAGAGGTCGGCCCCGATGCCACATTTCCGTAGCCCGCTGGTCCCTCTACCCATCATTGAGGTCCCGTTTGAGAGAATCGCAATGGATTTGGTAGGTCCTATAATCAAGTCCGCTAGGGGGCACCAGTACATATTGGTTATAATGGACTATGCCACCCGTTATCCAGAAGCGATCCCTCTCAGAAATACCTCGGCCAAAACCATAGCCAAAGAGCTATCTCTTGTTTTTAGCCGGGTGGGTATTTGTAAAGAACTGCTTACGGACCAAGGTACACCCTTTATGTCCCGGGTTATGAAAGAGCTGTGTAAATTGTTCAAAGTAACGCAATTGCGTACATCTGTGTATCACCCCCAAACCGATGGGCTGGTTGAAAGATTCAACAAAACCCTAAAACAAATGTTGAAGAAAGTGGTGGATAGAGATGGAAGGGATTGGGACTGTCTACTTCCTTATTTGATGTTTGCTATTAGGGAGGTGCCCCAATCCTCTACGGGATTCTCCCCCTTTGAGTTACTGTATGGGAGACACCCAAGAGGGCTGTTGGATATTGCCAAGGAAACTTGGGAAAGTGAGAGTTCTCCCCACAGGAGTGTGATTGAGCATGTCGCCCTGATGCAAGATCGAATTGCACAGGTAATGCCCATCGTGAAGGAACATTTGGCCCAAGCGCAGTTGGCACAGCAGAGAGTGTACAACCGTGGAGCCAAGACCCGTACCTTTTCCCCGGGGGATAGGATATTGGTACTTGTCCCTACGGTTGAAAGTAAATTCCTTGCCAAATGGCAAGGCCCCTACGAGATAATGGAAAAAGTGAGCGAAGTGAATTACAAGGTCAGACAACCAGGAAGGCGAAAGCCCGAACAGATCTATCACGTTAATCTGTTGAAAGCCTGGAGGGATAGAGAGTCCCTAGTCGCAGACACTTGGTCACCAGCTCAAACTGGTTGCGTGATTCCTGAGGTTGGAATCGCAGCCACCTTGTCACAACCCCAACAACAGGAGGTTAAGGAGTTTGTGCTTCGCAACAAGGAGGTATTCTCTGAGCTGCCGGGACAAACATCTGGGGTAGAGCATGACATTATTACCCCGCCCGGTGAAAGGGTGAAGTTAAAACCCTATCGGATCCCAGAGGCCCGACGGGAGGCAATACGGGAGGAAGTACAGAAAATGCTGAACTTAGGGGTGATAGAGGAGTCCCAAAGTGATTGGTCTAGTCCCATCGTGTTGGTGCCTAAACCGGATGGGAGCTGGCGATTTTGTAACGATTTTCGTCAGTTGAACAAAGTTACAAAATTTGACACCTACCCCATGCCACGTATAGATGAGTTGATCGACCGGCTGGGAACAGCCCGATACATGACGACTCTTGACCTCACAAAAGGGTATTGGCAAATCCCCCTGGCCAAGTCGGCCAAAGAGAAAACCGCATTTGTAACCCCAGACGGGGCGTTCCAATATAAAAGAATGCCGTTCGGGTTACAGAATGCGCCGGCCACATTCCAGCGGAAAATGGACCAGATGCTGAGGCCCCATCGGAAGTATGCTGCGGCTTACCTGGATGACGTAATTGTCCATAGCACAGATTGGGCCTCACATCTGCCAAAAGTGCAAGCAGTCCTGGACTCTGTTCGGGAAGCAGGGTTTACGGCTAACCCCAAGAAGTGTACCATTGGGCAGGAGGAGGCCAAATATCTTGGGTACACCATTGGGAGGGGAGTAATAAAACCCCAACTCAACAAAGTCGAGGCCATCCAGAGTTGGCCACGTCCCAACAGCAAGAAGCAGGTACGAGCCTTTCTGGGAATCGCTGGGTATTATCGGCGATTCATTCCCCACTTTGCTTCTAAGGCTGTGCCCCTAACCAACCTGACGAAGGGGAAAGGGTCGGTCATGATTAAATGGACCCCCGAGGCTGAGGCAGCATTCCAATTCTTGAAACAAGCCTTATGTAGCCAGCCAGTGTTGTACTCACCCGACTTCTCTAGAGACTTTGTCGTACAAAGTGATGCGTCAGATGTGGGGTTAGGAGCAGTATTGTCCCAGGTCTGGAACGGGGAAGAGCACCCAGTCATTTACCTCAGCAGGAAGTTGAAGTCCCATGAGGTAAATTACGCCACCGTTGAAAAGGAGTGTTTAGCGGTGAAGTGGGCTCTAGATTCCCTTCGGTACTACCTGCTAGGTAGGCACTTTGACATGGTTACGGATCACGCTCCGTTAAAGTGGATGGCTCAAAACAAGGAAACAAATAGAAGAGTGAATAGGTGGTTCCTGGCCCTCCAGGAATTCAACTTCACAGTAAAGCATCGCCCTGGCGTTCAAATGGGGAATGTGGATGCTTTGTCTCGAGTACATGAATGCCTGATTGCTGGTGTTCCAACCCCGAGGTTAAAACAAGAGGGGGGGGTATGTGACAGCAGGAAGGTAAAGTCACCTGGTTGCATCCAGGGGGGTAGATATATTTCGCCCAGATTCAGGCTTTACGCCGATTTGTACAACTAGGTGGAGAGTTGTATAAGGCTAGTGTGCTCATGGATGACTCATACCTCTAGGGAGAGGGCTGGGCGTCGTGCAGACAGGGAGTTGATGAGACCAGCTGAACCTTGTCAGCTCATTTAGGCCTCTATAAGAAAGCCCAGCTTCATTAGGTGTTAGCTCATGCCTGGAACCAGACCTGTGTGGACTGTCTAGGGAGAGTGAACCCCTGTGCGGTGAGAGAAAGCCTGTGTGGCTATATTTTGCTTGGACATTTAAAACCAGGGACTAGGACAGCACTAGGCTGATCCCAGTTGTTAGTTAGGAAACCTGTATGTTTAGTCAGAGGTCAAGTTGACCAGGATTTATTTTGTTTATGTTTTTTTTGCCTTGCTGTGTTTTTGTCACTGTAAATAGAAAATAAACCGCACCTTTTTGATTTTGAAAACCACAACCTCCGTCTGCTGGGCCTGTTTTTGGGTGGGGAGCCCATCCCGGGGGTCACACATACCCGCTGCCGAGCTAACCCCCTCACAATATATATATATATATATATATATATACCCTGTTCCAAATTACTATGCAAATTCTATTTCAGTGTCACGAAGATTAAATATTTTGTTTTTTAGTTTAACTCATGGATGGCATTGTGTCTCAGGGCTCTTTTGATCACTGAAAACAATCTCGGACACCTGTAATACTTAGATTGCCAGGTGAGCCCAATTAAAGGAACAACTACTAAAGGAGGGTGTTCCACATTATTAAGCAGAGCACCATTTTCATACAATATGGGGAAGAAAAAAGATCTCTCTGCTGCCAAAAAGAGTGAAATAGTTCAATGTCTTGGACGAGGTATGAAAACATTAGATATTTCACGAAAACTTAAGCGTGATCATCGCACTATTAAGAGATTTGTGGCTGATTCAGAGCACAGACGGGTTTCGTGCAGATAAAGGCACATTGAGGAAGATTTCTGCCAGATCCATGCATCAGATCAAGAGAGCAGCTGCTAAAACACCATTACATAGCAGCAAACAGATATTTGAAGCTGCTGGTGCCTCTGGAGTCCCACGGACACCAAGGTGTAGAGTCCTCCAGAGTCTTGCAACTGTGCATAAACCTTCCATTCGGCCACCACTAACCAATGCTTACAAGCAGAAATGGCTGCATTGGGCAGAAAAATACATGAAGACTAATTTTCAAACAGTCCTGTTCACTGATGAGTGCCGTGCAACCCTGGATGGTCCAGATGGATGGAGTAGTGGATGGTTGGTGGACGGCCACCCTGTTCCAACAAGGCTGAGACGTCAGCAAGGCGGTGGTGGAGTCATGTTTTGGGCCGGAATCACGGGAAGAGAGCTGGTTGGCCCCTTTAGGGTCCCGAAGGTGTAAAGATGACCTCTGCAATGTATGTGGAGTTCTTGACTGACCACTTCCTTCCCTGATACAGAAGGAAGAACTATGCTTTCCGTAATAAAATCATCTTCATGCATGACCATGCACCATCTCATGCTGCAAAGAATACCTCTGCATCAATGGCTGCTATGGGGATAAAGGGAGAGAAAGTCATGGTGTGGCCTCCATCCTCCCCTGATCTCAATCCTATTGAGATAATTTGGAGCATCCTGAAGCAAAATATCTATGAGGGTGGGAGGCAGTTTACATCCAAACAGCAGCTCTGGGAGGCTATTCTGACATCTTGCAAACAAATTCAAGCTGAAACTGTCCAAAAAAACATAAGTTCATTGGATGCAAGACTTGTGAAGCTGCTATCAAATAAGGGGTCCTATGTTAAAATGTAATGTGACCTGTTAAAATGTTTAAAAAGTTAAAATGTTGTTCAAAGTTTGATTGAAATAGCTTTTGATTTCAGTAAATATGCTGCAAACACAACAATTTTCAGTTCTTTACAACCTATAAAGTGTTTTGAAACTTACTGTGCGTAATAATTTGGAACAGTGCATTGTAAGTTTTTTATTTTGAAAAAAAAAAAAAACTGTTATCATTAGGAGGTTTGTTCAATAAAATTTGAATTGTACTCTCAATAGTTGATAACATGAGAATTATGCTGACTGTTTACATCAATTATTTAGGTAAATTGTAAAAAAAAACATTGGCATAATAATTTGGAACAGGGTGTGTATATATATATATATATATATATATATATATATATATATACTAGTACTTTTTAATGGTAAACAAAAAGTGTCAGAATAGGCCTGGTCCCTAATTGGTTAAAAGAAAATATGAATATATAATATAAAGACGTGGTATTTATCTAGTTGTTGGAGCAGAGAGGAACATGAAGGGCTTCAGGAAATGCTACAGAGAAGGGATCAAGCAGTCTTCAGTTGGAAGAAATCTGGCATGAAGCAAATGCCCAACTTCTTTGGTTTTTCTTGTTGCCTAGTTTTGTGGCATATATGTGGCTATAAGGTAGTCAAAGCAGGTGCGGTCACAAGGTCCTTGAAGGCGGTCATTATGGTCAAATGTAAAATGGGCAGGGATCTATCTTAGTGATGGCACCCCATATTATGTGTGGCTGAGTGCTTGGACTAGTGGTTTATTCATAGTTGTATCTGTGGTTAACAGCGTGATTGTCTCCAAGTCAGTAATGTAAATCTGGAGGCCTAATTTATGGGATTACCCAGATACTGAATTTATGTAAAGTGCCTCAAAAAGAAGCTTGAAATTCATTTATATTGTATTTGTTTATACACTGTTATTTATACATGTTGATAATTAAAGGCTGTCATGAATTGCAATATATGTCACGTATTGGGTATTTATGTCCATTGGGCATAGGACGGCGCTTGCTATGGAGGCATTCGTGTGGGTTTAATCCTGAGCCGGCTCTGTGTGTCCATAAGACACACAGAGCACAAATTGACCCCCGCCCCCGCAATCCCTCCTCACTGGCCCCCCGCTGCTTTATCTGAGCCAATGAGGATAAAGAAACCAGAGAGAGCCTCTGCTCTCGTGCACATCACTGGATCGAGTAAGTATCGGGTGGTTGATGCTGCTTGCAGAAGGTTTTTTCTCCTTAATGCAGAGAATGCATTAGGTAAAAAAAAACTTCTGCCTTTAGAACTGCTTTAAAGGCAAAAATTTTTTGTTTTATATTTGGATAGAATAGAAGGAGGATAGACCTCCTCGCTAAGATGGGACCCCCTTTATACCCGACTGTAACTTTATATCCTCTTTTTTATCCGGCTGTACCTGTATACACCCCTCCATACCCATCTGTACCTGTACATCCCCCCATGTACCCACTTTAAGAAGACCCTGTCATGTGATAAAATATTTTCAGGAAAAGCCACTACCTGAGGCTTAAAGTGGAGTTCCACCCACAAAATGAACTTTACTTTAATCAACTGGAAAAAGCATCAGAAAAAACATTAGAAATAATTATTTTTTTTACATACTTGTTCAGGACTGTTGCTATGGGGTCTCTTGTAATCTGCCCCTTCCTCTCCATGGCGCCTGACGTCAATTTCCTCGGCGCCTGTGTTCGCTAGTGCTCCTGGGAGATGTGTGTCAGCATTTCCCAGGAGTCACTGGGCAGCGCCGAGGGCTAGAATCCCGGTATTTGATAGGCTTATCATGGTTGCCATCACAACGGGGTGGGCACTTCCGACGACGACGCCCATTGTGATGGCAACCTGACAAGTTTCCTGCGCTGCTAAATTAGCTTACTGCGCATGTGCGAGAATGAGAAATATAAGGGGAGTTTTTATTTAAACAGTAACTAAAGCTTCGCTATTTACAACACAAGCCAATGCAAAAAGAATAACATATGATAGTAACAGATATATTTAAAAAAAAAAAAAATTGTGGTTGGAACTCCGCTTTAATATATTTACTGTTCCTGCTCCCTGTGCCACTCAACACTGCTCTGATACAAAGGACTTGTACCCCCAAAGCCCCCCCGCCACCACCCAAACCCCCACAGCTCTCACTGGATCCTCAATTTGATTTCATATCATTGTAGGCTATAGAAGTAATGTGAGGTCGGAAAAAAGGAAATGTTCCTCCATGAACACTTAGCCATAGCAGATAATCAGGTATCAGGTTATTCCTATAGGGAGTGTTAGGTTAGGGGTCGAAATGGTGATATGGGGTTCATATGTACTCATGAAAATCCTCAGGATAATTAAAAGTTGTGTGTAGACCAAGTCTTTTTCACTGGAAACACACACATATATCAGAAAGGGAAAGTATGTATGCAATATGTAATATTTCTTCATTCTCTTCATTCTTCTCATTCTCGCTGTCCAGATCACGCTATAGATATTTCCGTGATTCTTGCTTAACAAAATATGACAGAGTAAACCCAGACATCACCGAGCTGTCTGCTATTACAGAGAGAAAAATAATCTTACTCCAATTATTTTCACATTCTTAGCCTATATAGCATGTGCAATTTGAAATATTTCTCCCCTGTACTGGAGTAAACCTTATACAGTATAGTCTAATTCCATTCCTATTTTTTTGTTTAGGATAGAACAGGAAACAGTTTAAGTAGAACTGAAGGATTTTTTTTTCATTCTGTATAGCCACTTAAGCCTCAGACAATTTGGCTGGCTCGAAGACCAGGCCACTTTTTACGATTTGGCACTGCGTCGCTTTAACTGACAATTGCGCGGTAGTGCGACGTGGCTTCCAAACAAAATTTACGTCCTTTTTTTCCCACAAATAGAGCTTTCTTTTGGTGGTATTTGATCACCTCTGCGGTTTTTATTTTTTGCGCTATAAACAAAAATAGAGCGACAATTTAAAAAAAATTCAATATTTTTTACTTTTTGCTATAGTAAATATCTCCAAAAAATATATAAAAAACTAATTTTTTCCTCAGTTTAGGACGATACGTATTCTTCTTCAAATTTTTGGTAAAAAAAATCGCAATAAGCGTTTATTGATTGGTTTGTGCAAAAGTTATAGCGTCTACAAAATAGGGGATAGTTTTATGGCATTTTTAATAACACTTTTTTTATCTAGTAATGGCAGCGATAAACGATTTTTATCGTGACAGCGACATTATGGCGGACACATCGGACACTTTTGACACCATTTTGGGACCAATGTAATTTTTACAGCGATCAGTGCTATAAAAATGCACTGATTACTGTTAAGATGACACTGACAGTGAAGGGGTTAATCTGCAGGGGGCGCTGAAGGGGTTAAGTGTGTCCTAGGGAGTGATTCTAACTGTTAGGGGGCGTGGCTATGAGTGACACGTCACTGATCGATCAGTGACATGTCACTAGGAAGAACGGGGAGATGTTGTGTTTACACTGACATCTTCCCGTTCTTCAGCTCTGTGACATGATCGCGGGACACCGGCAGACATCGAGACGGTGGGTCCCGCGGGCACGGTCACGGAGCTTGCGACAGGGACGTGAGCTTTCCGCCGGCAGCGCGCACGTGACCACACGGCGGCAAATTAAAGGGGATGTACCTGTATGCCCATTTGCCTGTCCGTGCCATTCTGTCGATGTACATCTGCGTGCGGTGGTCCTTAAAGTAGTTGTAAACCCAGAAAAAAAAAAAACACCTGCAAGACAAAGCCATAATGAGATAGTATGACTAGCATACTAGCTCATTATGCATTACTTACCTTAGAGCGAAGCCCCCAAAGCCATCCTCGTCTCCCCCTCTGGCCGCAGACATCTCTCCGCAGATACTCGGAAGGTTACTTCCGGGTATCGCCGCTCCGGCGCTGTGAGCCTGTGAGCCGTCAAATTCGGCAACGCCGGATTTGTGAATGGGATTTAGAGTGCGCCTGCGCTGTTGTCTGCGGCGTGCATGCGCCGTAGACAATGTGTGATCCCATTCACAAATATCTCCTAAACCGTGCAGGTTTGAGAGATATTGAAAACACCTTCAGGTAAGCCTTAATCTAGGCTTACCTGTAGGTGAAACTTGCAAAGGAGGGTTTACAACCACTTTAAGCGGCTAGAGTAAGAGAGGAGTATAATCCGTATCTGTGTTTTATTAAGGAGATTTCCCGTCACATCCTGTCCTATAGCTGCAACAGGAAATGAGAGTAAATCCATCCAACATGAGGGAAATGGTATCATTGGGGAGATTTCCCTTCACTTCCTGTTCCATAGCTGCAACAGCAAATGGTAGAGGCGGGAAAGGCTTCCCTAAAGAGATGAGTTTTCAGGGATCACCTAAAGAGGGACAGAGTAGGAGATAGCTTGACACACTGTGGTAGGAATAGAAGACGCTCAGGAGAAGTCCTGGAGGAGAGCATGGGAAGAGGTGACAAGGGAGAGAGAGACAAGGAAATGATTGGACTGATGCTGAGTTTAAATTGAGGTGTCTATAATAAAGTTTAGATCTGAACTGTCAAATCAGTGGCCTTGAAAACTGTGTGCTGTGCTGTGCACATTGTTTTTTAGTTATCTCTGTGGACTACCAAATGTCTCTCGCATGTTAAGAGGATATGTACACTATATTGTCAAAAGTATTGTGACACCTGCCTTTACACGCACATGAACTTTAATGGCATCCCAGTCTTAGTCCGTAGGGTTTAATATTGAGCTGGCCCACCCTTTGCAGCTATAACAGCTTCCACTCTTCTGGGAAGACTGTCTACAAGGTTTAGGAGTGTGTCTATGGGAATGTTTCACCATTCTTCCAGAAGCGCATTTCTGAGGTCAGGCACTGATGTTTGACAAGAAGGCCTGGCTCACAGTCTCCGCATTAATTCATCCCAAAGGTGTTCTATTGGGTTGAGGTCAGAACTCTGTGCAGACCAGTCAAGTTCCTCCACTCCAAACTTTCTCATCCATGTCTTTATGGACCTTGCTTTGTGCACTGGTACGCAGTCATGTTGAAAGAGGAAGGGGCCATCCCCAAACTGTTCTCACAAAGTTGGGAGCATGAAATTGTCCAACATGTCTTGGTATGCTGACGCCTTAAGATTTCCCTTCACTGGAACTAAGGGGCCAAGTCCAGCCCCTCTAAAATAACCCCACACTATAATCCCACCTCCACCAAATAATTTGGACCAGTGCACAAAGCAAGGTCCATAAATACATGGATGAGTGAGTTTGGGGTGGAGGAAGGTGACTGGCCTGCACAGAGTCCTGACGTCAACCCGCCAGAACACCTTTGGGATGAATTAGAGTGGAAACTGCAAGCCAGGCCTTCTTGTCCAAAATCAGTGCCTGACCAACATTCCCATAGACACACTCCTAAACCTTGTGGACAGCCTTCCCAGAAGAGTTGAAGCTGTTATAGCTGCAAAGGGCAGGCCAATTCAATATTGAACCCTACGGACTAAGACTGGGATGCCATTAAAGTTCATGTGTGTGTAAAGAAAGACGTCCCAATACTTTTTACAATATATTGTATTCTGTAGTCCTGTCCTAGGACGACCAACGCTGTTCCTTATTAGTTACAGTAGGATAAGTGTTGTCACCCTGGGACTGGCAGGTGCATTCACATAAATAAAATAAAAAAAGGTTAAAATAAAAGAAAACTAATACAGCTACCTAATTTAAGGACTTGTAAGCTGCAATATATTACATTATTGTATAAGGAAATTGCCCTCCAGAGACTTCCAGATCACAGATGATACATGATCATTCAGGATGACCATGGATAATTCATTCAGGTCGTTCTGTAGACATAACTAGGGGTGTTGAATTAATAAAACAAAAGTTCTCCACCATAAATAAAACATTTTAGACTTGCTAGCTGTATGTCATCTTCCAAAGTTTCTTGTTCATGAATCTTGTGCTATGGCAGGCAAAGTTGATAAAATGTGGAAGTTTGCATTTAAACGCTCATCTCTCCGTCGCTGTCATATTTAGGGCATGTTGTACAGTGCAGAATGTGGAGAAGACGAGAAGAAAGTTAATATTGTATGACTGCAGAAAATGTGAGTCACAAAACTGGCAATAAAACCAGTCCGGGCAAGACACAGCAAACTCAGGAGTGTCAATCTTCAGGAATTTGGAACAACGGAATTTTCAACTAGACCTAAATCCACAACACAGACAGGACAATAAAATACACTTTATGTCACAATGCCACATACTGCTTCTATTCCTTGATTGTTAGGCTGATGCAATTAGCTTGGTGCAGTCAGCCCTGATGGGCAGTGCCTGTATAAGGTCCTTTGGTATCCAAGGCGAGAATGGCAAAGTGCACTCCCAAAGTTACATTTGGTGCTACAAAAACTAACACACAAGTTTAAAATGGTTTAAAAAAAAGCAAAGAAAAGGGAAAAGAAATAGTAAAAAGGTTAACTAAAATTCTAACGACAAATGTTAGAGTTAAAAACAGTAATTAAGGTTAACAAATTTTATTCTGTGATCTGTCCCTTTTATAAAGACACTAGAATTATGTTTTTGGTACAATTTTTTATGGTGCTGTGAACATGAACAAACACAAATTGAAAAAGTTTACATAAACATTGATTTAAAAAAATCTGCAAAAAAAGGAAAGCAAGGAAGGTCAGAAAGGTAAAGTGGAAGTAAAGGCAAAACCTAACTAACTCTAAAACTATTCCCACCCCCACTCTAAGCCTAATCTATCTAAGCAAAATGTAAATGGAGGTTTGGGACTTTAGATGAGACTGTAGACATGGTGTAGGTACAAAGGATACATGTTTATTCAAATTAAACGCATGACACGTCTCCAAACAGAAATCACATGAAAGGAAAAACATTCTGGTTGATGCGATTCCCTGGAGTTAAGCCCTGTACACACGATCGGTTTTACCGATGAAAACCGTCCGATGGATTTTTTTCATCGGACAAACCGATCGTGTATGGGACCCATCGGTCTTTTTTCCATCGGTTTTAAAAAATAGAACATGTTTTAAATTTTTCCGATGGATCCAAAATCGATAGCAAATTCCGATTGTCTATGGGCAAGTCCATCGGATAAAAAACCCACGCATGCTCAGAATCAAGTCGACGCATGCTCAGAAGCATTAAACTTAATTTTTCTCGGCTCATCGGAGTGTTTTACGTCACCGCGTTTGGAACGGTCGGTTTTTTGACTGATGATGTGTGGGCAAGACTGATGGAAAACAGTTTCATCGGATATCCGATGGACAAATCCATCAGACTAGAATCCATAGGAAATCAGATTGTGTGTACAGGGCTTAACACACACATAAGTATGGGTATGCACAATATAAGCAACAAGGTACATCAGTGTGTGACCAGGTGCCACATATTTAGTGATCCGTATGGGTAATGGAATACATTCAGTGAATTACATATGTACAGATATCACATGGCAACAAGTGCTAAAAACATGAAAAAATTTGCATATAAAACCAGTAAAAGCATAAGTAAATGATTGTGTTGTCAACTGAGTTGATGCGTTTTCTGATGCCCGACGCGTTTCATGTATAAGTTACACTCTTCGGGGGCTAGTGTTCAGGACATATGGAATCGGGTACAATGGGTATGGTGCATATGGATCCCTGACCAAAGATAGGTCCGTCATGGGAGCTGAGGTGATATATAGCCGCACTATCGCAGCCCTCCCAAGGACACCGGAACATGCAGTGTTGATGTTCATAATAAAATGTTGAACCAAAGGTGGCTGCCAAAGGCAATCTGATGCTCAAATCCCAGGGGTCCCAAAAATGCAGGGACCGCTCCATGAACCATGGTGCTGTATGGTGTCTCAGGATAGTGGGGGGGATATCTAAGCAGGGGTGTCAATTAATTTCATTGTGGGCCGGATCAGCATTATGGTTGCCCTTATATTTCTGCTTTTTAGACAGAAGGTGAAGCCCTGAGCTACTTTGTTAATATTTACCAGGCTAAGCGTAACTGCTTTGCTGTGGTTTACAAAGCTCTGTAGCTGAAGCTTAAAGTAGATAAAAACTGTAACTGAAAGACATTTTGTTTGTAAAAAGCACTGTTTATTCGAAGCAATTGTCAATTAAAAAAAATAAAATAAAACATTAATTTTCACCAGTTTTTTTCCATCCTTTATTGCGTCTTAGTGCTGCTGACCTTCTGCAACCTCCTAACAGTTACTTTCAGTTTACATGCACACCCCAATTTGCTGCCAGTGACCCTGAAAATCAACAAATTTGGGGACGAACAAGGACTTTTGGTCAATGATTGCACCACGATTGTTTGGACATGGTATCAGCTGACCAAGGATTTAGCCATAATACTTGTTTGGCTGTGATGGTGTGGATTTATATTCAGAAATAGAACTTGATACAGGAGAAAAGAGTATAGTCCTAGGGGATACAGAGAACCGAGCAGCAAAGCCTCCAACTTATGTGTGTCCAACATCTATTTTAATATTGTTTTAGGTATATATAGATATATATATATAGATATATAGATATATCTATATATATGCTATTTATTTTGGCTCTTAGAGTTTCCTCTGATTCTTGGTGTATTGGTTTCTCCCTTTAGGAAAGGCATGGGGGTGCGTGTAAGAATAAGGGTGGATTTAAGAAGAGATGTGACATACAAACTGGCTATGCTCTGATGAAGAGGGCTTGTTCTTCGAAACGCGTTTGCTGGTGAGTCTTGCTGATGCCAGGGTCGTGGTGATACTCATCCTTAGAGGGCTACCATGTCACTTGAGTCTGGTCTATATTGCTATTTTAGCCTTTGGCTATTATTAGTATGCACTCATTATCTTTTTCATTTTCAATAAAGTTTTTTCTGGTAAGGCACTAGGCCTTTGCGCCCTTTTGTTTTTTCTGTATATATGCCCAACACCTTTGACCACAGCTGCAAAACCTGCACTTCTCGCAGCAAAGGGCTCAGAAAAAGTCTTCACCAAGCTAGTCGTCTTGAGTGGACACAATGTACACATGGGTGGTAAGAGGAGCTTGAATCACGGGCTGTCGGTTCTCAGGAGCAGTGGTTTTCAATCATCGGGTTGTGGCCTCTCTTCTCTCAATCCTCCAGCCAGCTGCAAATCTCTTAACCTCCCACAGTGCCTCCCAACGTCAATTGTGTCTCCCAACCTCCCATATCCTCTGAGAGCATTTAGCTTGCACAGTGCCCCCTCAAGCCTGCTGAAGAGCTTCTAGTCCTCCATAGTGTCCCCAAACTCCAACAGTTCCCCACAGTGCCCCTAAGTCCTCTGAGATCATCCAGCTTTCACACGGCCCGCCCCCCAATCCTGCTGCAGAGCCTCCAGCCCTCCATAGTGTCCCCAAACTCCAACAGTGCCCCTCCAGAAACCTAATACCCTACAGGCCTCCTGCAGGGTCCCCTAACCCACTGCACAACACCCCCCCCCCATACTGTGACACACAACCCCATCCATCCATATGCTGTCATGTAGGCACAATGTTTAATGAAAGATTACAGAGCTTCAAATTTTTTTTTATATATGCCCAGGTTTAATTCTACCCCACTTTATCCAAAACTACTTTTCTATTTTGGTGGAACTAGGCTTTCATATTAGCGACAATTTGTAGTTTAAAATAGTTGTAAACCTCAAACATGAATTATGAATGAAGCATATCCCTCTATATTGTGTATTTGTCTCAATCCAAAGCACTAAGTCTCATTTCTGTTTTCTGCATTGTTCCCAGCGTTGCCAACCCCCTCCCCCCCCCCCCCCCCCAAGTGAAATTCACTGACAAGATGCCTAAAAATTACGAACAACACCACTTTTTTACTGACACTTCAAAAAAGAACCTAAAATGGTTGTTTTCAGTGCTAAACTGTGCCACTTTTAGTATGTAAACTATAAACGTGTTGCTAGTGCTATTAGCAATGTGTTTAAGTTAAACAAATGTCAAAAACTGAATTTCTCTATTTACATGAAGGTCCGGTAAATATAACACAGCCAGCACAGAGTTCCCCATTACAGTGCAAGGGAGAACTCTGCGAACCTTGATGTAAAGGACGATGCCACAGATCACGATCTCAGGGGGAACTCTGATGTAAGGGGGGGCTCTGCTCTCCCATTTACATCAGAGTTCCCACTTACATCAGGGTCCACAGAGTTCTCCCTTGCACTATAAGAGGAAATCCTGCAGACTCTGATGTAAAGGGGAACATTGGAAACTCTAATGAGGGGGGGACTCTGGTGACCACAGATTACCTTCCGCAGAGTGAATACACTAAGGTAAGGGGGGTTACTGATACAAGGGTTAACCTTTATTTCAGTGCCCTCTTACATTATTGTGTTCACTCCCACCCCTTACATCAGTGACCCCCCCTCAGACTGACCTCCTCTCAGGTGCACCGTGCAGGGCTCAGTCAGGCAACTCCAGCTTGGCGGCTCTGGTTTTATCCGATAGTCTCCGCGACACAGTCCACATACATCTGACTTCTCTCATGATCCCCAATCTGGTGGCGCTCCCACTCTTGACTCCTCTACTGGCTCCCCCTCAGAGACTGGAGACATGGTACAACAGATGGTCAGAGACTGGAGACATGTTACAACAGATGGTCAGAGACTGGAGACATGGTACAACAGATGGTCAGAGACTGGAGACATGGTACAACAGATGGTCAGAGATTGCAGACATGGTACAACAGATGGTCAGAGATTGCAGACATGGTACAACAGATGGTCAGAGATTGCAGACATGGTACAGAAGATGGTCATGCGGACAGGATACAGGAGATGGTTATGCGAACAGGATACACACATGCGGACAGGATACAGGAGAAGGTTATGCGAACAGGATACACACATGCGGACAGGATACAGGAGATATCAGAGAGACTGCAGACAGAGATTGCATACAATGATTTTGTACAATCTCACCACTGCCATTTTTGTCTGGAAACTGCTGCCTTTGCCTGTCTGACAGCACAGGGGAAACCACAGGTCCACCTGAGCCCCCTCCTCCATCAATGAATTATCCCAGCCTGGCTGTCTCCCTGCTCACCCTCACACACTGACAGTCACACAGTCGACTCGAGATAGTAGTTTAGTAGTTGGACAGACAGTGAGTGAGACAAGTTGTCCCACTCACTGTCTGTCCAACTACTAGACTAGTCTGCTCTGCCTCTGACTGACTCACCAGGTCAAAGACACCAGGCAGGGCAACGGCGGGCAGCAGGCTCCACACACGTCACTCACTCAGTTTGCCAGGCTGGCAGGGGTCCGTCCGTTGCTCCGGTGGGGGTGTGTGTGCTCTGTTATTCGTATTTAGGCTCCCTCCGCTCATAGACCGTCACACATGCAGCTCTCCTCTCCACTCTATGAGGCTCCTCCATCCTGCCTGTTCATAGGCTGGTGGGAAAATGTGCTGACTGACTTCATTGGCTGTGCGGCGGGTGGGCTGGGCAGAGGCTTTGCAGGAGTCAGACTCGGCGGCTCAGGATCGGATCTTCTCGGGGATTTCCGTAATTGCGCATGCACAGTTCTGACCCCGAGCCCATCGCCGCCATTTTTACTGGCACCTTTCTCTTACTACGGACTTTTACGTACAGGGAAAAGGTGCCTTGTTTTAACGAACTGTCCATAATTCTACGTACGGTTGGCAACACTGATTGTTCCCCTGCTATCTGCATGAATCACTTCTGACAAGTTTTCCTGACACCAAATGAAAAATGGTGACAGGGGAGGGTTCTCCAGCTGGTTGACAGCTTCAGCTCTGTTCCTGTGTGCTGTGTAGAGGGGGGTGTGTCTCTTTCCTCCAACCAGCTCTCAGAGCCCTCCTCACTGAACAGAGTATAATTTCAGCTCTCCGCCCCCTTTTTCGAACTCTCAGACAAGCTTCAAAAAATTCAGCATTTTGAATGGCTGTAGAGGAGAGAAGGCTGCAGATAAAAAGGTACAACATATGTAGGAGGATTTTTCATCTCTGTGTATCACCTGAAACCAATCACTTCACTGGGCATATGTAAGGGTTTACAACTACTTTAACCACTTTACCCCCTTCCTGACCAGTGCACTTTTTGCGATTCGGCACTGCGTAGCTTTAACTGACAATTGCGTGGTCGTAGGACGTGGCACCCAAACAAAATTGACGTCCTTTTATCCCCACAAATAGAGCTTTCTTTTGGTGGTATTTGATCACCTCTGTGGTTTTTATTTTTTGCGCTATAAACAAAAAAAGAGCGTAAATTTTGAAAAAAACACAATATATATTAATTTTTGCTATAATAAATTTTGCTATAATAAATATCCCAATTTTTTTTCCCAAAAACATTTTTTTTCCTCAGTTTAGGCTGATATGTATTCTTATACATATTTTTGGTGAAAAAAATCGCAATAAGCGTATATTGATTGGTTTGCGCAAAAGCTCCAAAATAGGGGATAGTTTTATGGCATTTTTATTATTATTATTATTTTTTTTTTTACTAGTAATGGCGGCGATCTGCGATTTTTATTGGGACTGCGACATTATGGCGGACACATCGGACACTTTTGACATTATTTTGCGACCATTGTCATTTATACAGCGATCAGTGCTATAAAAATGCACTGATTACTGTGTAAATAACACTGGCAGGGAAGGGGTTAAACACTAGGGGGCGATGAAGGAGTTAAGTGTGTCCTAGGGAGTGATTCTAACTGTGTGGGGGATGGGCTACAAGTGAAACGACACTGATCACTGCTCCTGATTAGGGATGAGCTTCGTGTTCGAGTCGAACATACGTTCGACTCGAACATTGGCTGTTCGATCGTTCGACGAAGATCGAACGATTTGGGCCGTTCGCGCCAAATTCGAGTGACGCGAACGGCCCACAATGCACTACGCCATCGCAGTGTCATCCAGGCGCTGTGATTGGCCAAGCATGCACTGTGACCCCGCATGCTTGGCCAATCACAGCGCCGGCAGCGAGGAGAGCAATGATTGGCCACAGGCAGGATGCCTGTGGCCAATTATTGCTGAGGGTGTTTAGTACACGCCCCACACTATAAAAGGCCGCCAGCACGGCGGCCTAGTGTAGTGTGTTCCGGAGCAGGGATAGAGTAGCATAGGCAGGGACAGTGACTGTTATTTCTTTCTTGCTTAACCTGGATTCCTTTAGTTTAGGGAAAGAGAAGGATAGGTAGGGAGAGTGTCAGTGTGTTTTGTGCTTCTGCTATAGTGTGCTTAAAAAAAACATTTATTCTAGGGACAGAAAACTCTAGGTAGGGACAGTGTCAGTTTCTTTCACTCTGCAAGTCCTTGTTTCCAGGGACCTGTAAGGACAGTGAGTTAATTGTCCTTGTGCTATATTGTGCTTAAAAAAAACATTTTTTCTAGGGACAGAAAACTCTAGGTAGGGACAGTGTCAGTTTCTTTCACTCTGCAAGTCCTTGTTTCCAGGGACCTGTAAGGACAGTGAGTTAATTGTCCTTGTGCTATATTGTGATTAAAAAAAACATTTATTCTAGGGACAGAAAACTGTAGGTAGGGAGAGTGTTTTTTTTCTTTCACTCTGCAAGTCCTTGTTTCCAGGGACCTGTAAGGACAGTGAGTTAATTGTCCTTGTGCTATATTGTGCTTAAAAAAAACATTTATTCTAGGGACAGAAAACTCTAGGTAGGGACAGTGTCAGTTTCTTTCACTCTGCAAGTCCTTGTTTCCAGGGACCTGTAAGGACAGTGAGTTAATTTTCCTTGTGCTATATTGTGATTAAAAAAAACATTTATTCTAGGGACAGAAAACTCTAGGTAGGGACAGTGTCAGTTTCTTTCACTCTGCAAGTCCTTGTTTCCAGGGACCTGTAAGGACAGTGAGTTAATTTTCCTTGTGCTATATTGTGATTAAAAAAAAACATTTTTTCTAGGGACAGAAAACTGTAGGTAGGGAGAGTGTTTTTTTTCTTTCACTCTGCAAGTCCTTGTTTCCAGGGACCTGTAAGGACAGTGAGTTAATTTTCCTTGTGCTATATTGTGCTTAAAAAAAACATTTTTTCTAGGGACAGAAAACTGTAGGTAGGGAGAGTGTTTTTTTTCTTTCACTCTGCAAGTCCTTGTTTCCAGGGACCTGTAAGGACAGTGAGTTAATTGTCCTTGTGCTATATTGTGCTTAAAAAAAACATTTATTCTAGGGACAGAAAACTCTAGGTAGGGACAGTGTCAGTTTCTTTCACTCTGCAAGTCCTTGTTTCCAGGGACCTGTAAGGACAGTGAGTTAATTTTCCTTGTGCTATATTGTGCTTAAAAAAAACATTTATTCTAGGGACAGAAAACTCTAGGTAGGGACAGTGTCAGTTTCTTTCACTCTGCAAGTCCTTGTTTCCAGGGACCTGTAAGGACAGTGAGTTAATTGTCCTTGTGCTATATTGTGCTTAAAAAAAACATTTATTCTAGGGACAGAAAACTCTAGGTAGGGACAGTGTCAGTTTCTTTCACTCTGCAAGTCCTTGTTTCCAGGGACCTGTAAGGACAGTGAGTTAATTTTCCTTGTGCTATATTGTGATTAAAAAAAACATTTTTTCTAGGGACAGAAAACTGTAGGTAGGGAGAGTGTTTTTTTTCTTTCACTCTGCAAGTCCTTGTTTCCAGGGACCTGTAAGGACAGTGAGTTAATTTTCCTTGTGCTATATTGTGATTAAAAAAAACATTTTTTCTAGGGACAGAAAACTGTAGGTAGGGAGAGTGTTTTTTTTCTTTCACTCTGCAAGTCCTTGTTTCCAGGGACCTGTAAGGACAGTGAGTTAATTGTCCTTGTGCTATATTGTGCTTAAAAAAAACATTTTTTCTAGGGACAGAAAACTCTAGGTAGGGAGAGTGTTTTTTTTTTTTTCACTCTGCAAGTCCTTGTTTCCAGGGACCTGTAAGGACAGTGAGTTAATTGTCCTTGTGCTATATTGTGCTTAAAAAAAACATTTATTCTAGGGACAGAAAACTCTAGGTAGGGACAGTGTCAGTTTCTTTCACTCTGCAAGTCCTTGTTTCCAGGGACCTGTAAGGACAGTGAGTTAATTTTCCTTGTGCTATATTGTGCTTAAAAAAAACATTTATTCTAGGGACAGAAAACTCTAGGTAGGGACAGTGTCAGTTTCTTTCACTCTGCAAGTCCTTGTTTCCAGGGACCTGTAAGGACAGTGAGTTAATTTTCCTTGTGCTATATTGTGATTAAAAAAAACATTTTTTCTAGGGACAGAAAACTGTAGGTAGGGAGAGTGTTTTTTTTCTTTCACTCTGCAAGTCCTTGTTTCCAGGGACCTGTAAGGACAGTGAGTTAATTTTCCTTGTGCTATATTGTGATTAAAAAAAACATTTTTTCTAGGGACAGAAAACTGTAGGTAGGGAGAGTGTTTTTTTTCTTTCACTCTGCAAGTCCTTGTTTCCAGGGACCTGTAAGGACAGTGAGTTAATTGTCCTTGTGCTATATTGTGCTTAAAAAAAACATTTTTTCTAGGGACAGAAAACTCTAGGTAGGGAGAGTGTTTTTTTTTTTTCACTCTGCAAGTCCTTGTTTCCAGGGACCTGTAAGGACAGTGAGTTAATTGTCCTTGTGCTATATTGTGATTAAAAAAAACATTTATTCTAGGGACAGAAAACTCTAGGTAGGGACAGTGTCAGTTTCTTTCACTCTGCAAGTCCTTGTTTCCAGGGACCTGTAAGGACAGTGAGTTAATTGTCCTTGTGCTATATTGTGCTTAAAAAAAACATTTATTCTAGGGACAGAAAACTCTAGGTAGGGACAGTGTCAGTTTCTTTCACTCTGCAAGTCCTTGTTTCCAGGGACCTGTAAGGACAGTGAGTTAATTGTCCTTGTGCTATATTGTGATTAAAAAAAACATTTATTCTAGGGACAGAAAACTGTAGGTAGGGAGAGTGTTTTTTTTCTTTCACTCTGCAAGTCCTTGTTTCCAGGGACCTGTAAGGACAGTGAGTTAATTGTCCTTGTGCTATATTGTGATTAAAAAAAACATTTATTCTAGGGACAGAAAACTGTAGGTAGGGAGAGTGTTTTTTTTCTTTCACTCTGCAAGTCCTTGTTTCCAGGGACCTGTAAGGACAGTGAGTTAATTGTCCTTGTGCTATATTGTGCTTAAAAAAAACATTTATTCTAGGGACAGAAAACTCTAGGTAGGGACAGTGTCAGTTTCTTTCACTCTGCAAGTCCTTGTTTCCAGGGACCTGTAAGGACAGTGAGTTAATTTTCCTTGTGCTATATTGTGATTAAAAAAAACATTTATTCTAGGGACAGAAAACTCTAGGTAGGGACAGTGTCAGTTTCTTTCACTCTGCAAGTCCTTGTTTCCAGGGACCTGTAAGGACAGTGAGTTAATTTTCCTTGTGCTATATTGTGATTAAAAAAAACATTTTTTCTAGGGACAGAAAACTGTAGGTAGGGAGAGTGTTTTTTTTCTTTCACTCTGCAAGTCCTTGTTTCCAGGGACCTGTAAGGACAGTGAGTTAATTTTCCTTGTGCTATATTGTGCTTAAAAAAAACATTTTTTCTAGGGACAGAAAACTGTAGGTAGGGAGAGTGTTTTTTTTCTTTCACTCTGCAAGTCCTTGTTTCCAGGGACCTGTAAGGACAGTGAGTTAATTGTCCTTGTGCTATATTGTGCTTAAAAAAAACATTTATTCTAGGGACAGAAAACTCTAGGTAGGGACAGTGTCAGTTTCTTTCACTCTGCAAGTCCTTGTTTCCAGGGACCTGTAAGGACAGTGAGTTAATTTTCCTTGTGCTATATTGTGCTTAAAAAAAACATTTATTCTAGGGACAGAAAACTCTAGGTAGGGACAGTGTCAGTTTCTTTCACTCTGCAAGTCCTTGTTTCCAGGGACCTGTAAGGACAGTGAGTTAATTGTCCTTGTGCTATATTGTGCTTAAAAAAAACATTTATTCTAGGGACAGAAAACTCTAGGTAGGGACAGTGTCAGTTTCTTTCACTCTGCAAGTCCTTGTTTCCAGGGACCTGTAAGGACAGTGAGTTAATTTTCCTTGTGCTATATTGTGCTTAAAAAAAACATTTATTCTAGGGACAGAAAACTCTAGGTAGGGACAGTGTCAGTTTCTTTCACTCTGCAAGTCCTTGTTTCCAGGGACCTGTAAGGACAGTGAGTTAATTTTCCTTGTGCTATATTGTGATTAAAAAAAACATTTTTTCTAGG
This sequence comes from Rana muscosa, assembly GCA_029206835.1. Lineage (NCBI taxonomy): Eukaryota > Metazoa > Chordata > Amphibia > Anura > Ranidae > Rana > Rana muscosa. The sequence continues at coordinate 278,038,485 of CM055122.1, read as the reverse complement.
GACAGAAAACTGTAGGTAGGGAGAGTGTTTTTTTTCTTTCACTCTGCAAGTCCTTGTTTCCAGGGACCTGTAAGGACAGTGAGTTAATTTTCCTTGTGCTATATTGTGATTAAAAAAAACATTTTTTCTAGGGACAGAAAACTGTAGGTAGGGAGAGTGTTTTTTTTCTTTCACTCTGCAAGTCCTTGTTTCCAGGGACCTGTAAGGACAGTGAGTTAATTGTCCTTGTGCTATATTGTGCTTAAAAAAAACATTTATTCTAGGGACAGAAAACTCTAGGTAGGGACAGTGTCAGTTTCTTTCACTCTGCAAGTCCTTGTTTCCAGGGACCTGTAAGGACAGTGAGTTAATTTTCCTTGTGCTATATTGTGATTAAAAAAAACATTTTTTCTAGGGACAGAAAACTGTAGGTAGGGAGAGTGTTTTTTTTCTTTCACTCTGCAAGTCCTTGTTTCCAGGGACCTGTAAGGACAGTGAGTTAATTTTCCTTGTGCTATATTGTGATTAAAAAAAACATTTTTTCTAGGGACAGAAAACTGTAGGTAGGGAGAGTGTTTTTTTTCTTTCACTCTGCAAGTCCTTGTTTCCAGGGACCTGTAAGGACAGTGAGTTAATTGTCCTTGTGCTATATTGTGCTTAAAAAAAACATTTTTTCTAGGGACAGAAAACTGTAGGTAGGGAGAGTGTTTTTTTTTTTTCACTCTGCAAGTCCTTGTTTCCAGGGACCTGTAAGGACAGTGAGTTAATTGTCCTTGTGCTATATTGTGCTTTAAAAAAACATTTATTCTAGGGACAGAAAACTCTAGGTAGGGACAGTGTCAGTTTCTTTCACTCTGCAAGTCCTTGTTTCCAGGGACCTGTAAGGACAGTGAGTTAATTTTCCTTGTGCTATATTGTGCTTAAAAAAAACATTTATTCTAGGGACAGAAAACTCTAGGTAGGGACAGTGTCAGTTTCTTTCACTCTGCAAGTCCTTGTTTCCAGGGACCTGTAAGGACAGTGAGTTAATTTTCCTTGTGCTATATTGTGCTTAAAAAAAACATTTATTCTAGGGACAGAAAACTCTAGGTAGGGACAGTGTCAGTTTCTTTCACTCTGCAAGTCCTTGTTTCCAGGGACCTGGAGAGACATTGAGTGAATTGTCCTTGTGCTATATTGTGATTAAAAAAAACATTTATTCTAGGGACAGAAAACTCTAGGTAGGGACAGTGTCAGTTTCTTTCACTGTGAAAGTCCTTGTTTCAAGGGACAGAGAAGGACACCTGAAGGTAGCCCTTATTGCTTTTTTCCCATCTCCCTGCAGGCCATCTATTAGAATGTCTGGAAGGCAAACAAGGAGAGGCAGACAGTCAGGAGGCAATAAAAGAGGGCAAGCAGGCTCTGTGTCTGGGGGCAACAGTGCTGGTCGTGGACGCGGTGCATTGTCATCAGCACATGGCCATGGGACACGCTTGTCCTTCTTTTCGGCAGCTGGACATGTTGAGCCACATCATGCCGAAGACTTGGTAGAGTGGATGACCAAGCCCTCCTCCTCCTCCTCATCCTCTCTCACCCAGGCTCAGGGTACTGGAAAAGCAGCTGCCAAAGCGTCGTCTTCCCTGGTATCAATGTCAGACAAATCATCAGTCACTCCTTCCCTAGACCCACCATGTCCTCCTCCTGAGGAGTCCCCCGAACTGTTTCAGCACAGTGTTGGGTACATGCTCCAGGAGGATGCCCAGCGTTTCGAAGGGTCTGATGATGAAACCCAGCTAGAGGAAGGCAGTAGCGTGAGAGCAGACAGAGGGGATGCTCAAGAAGGACACCAATCTGGCAGTCATGTTCCAGCAGCTGCAGCATACTGCCAGATTGGCTCCAGTGATGAGGAGGGAGGGGATGATGAGGTCAATGACTCCACGTGGGTGCCTAATAGGAGAGAGGAGGAGGAGGAGGAGGAGGCACATCTCCAACGAGGCAGGATGCCCTTTGGTGGCCAGCGTAAGGGCAGTACACCGACGGAATCACACCGCAGAGCTCCGCCTGTGCAGGGCGCTGCCTCTGCCCGTCATTCAAAAAGTTCTTTGGTGTGGGCCTTTTTTGAGGCTAGTGCATCAGATCGCACAGCTGCTGTTTGCAACATATGTCTCAAGCGTATATCGCGTGGCCAAAACATCAGCCGCTTGGGTACCACATGCCTGACCAGACATATGTTGACCTGCCATGCAGCTCGTTGGCAAGCCTACCTCAAAGACCCACACCAAAGAACAAAGCGGACCTCTCCTTGCACCGCATCAGCTGGGATCTCCAACCCCACTATAACTTCAGTCCTCTCTGAAACATGCACTGAGAGGAATGAAGGTGTAGAATTAGGTGTGTCACAGCCAAGTACTTGCGCCCACTCTGCTAGCAGTACACCGACGTCCGATTCTAGCAGGCAAATTTCCCTGCCCCAGCTGCTGGACCGTCGAAAGAAGTTCACTCCCAGCCATCCACATGCCCAGCGGTTGAATGCTAGCTTGGCTAAATTGCTAGCGCTTCAACTGCTGCCTTTTCAGTTGGTAGACTCGGCCCCCTTCCGTGAGTTTGTGCAATGTGCGGTTCCTCAGTGGCAGGTTCCCAAACGCCACTTTTTCTCACGGAAGGCTATTCCGGCTCTCTACCGGCATGTGGAAGGCAATGTCTTGGCCTCGCTGGACAGGGCGGTCAGCGGTAAGGTGCATATTACCGCTGACTCATGGTCCAGCAGGCATGGACAGGGACGTTACCTTTCTTTCACGGCCCATTGGGTCACTCTTTTGGCAGCTGGGAAGGATTCAGGACAAGGTGCAGTAGTGTTGGAGGTTGTCCCACCGCCACGCCTCCAAAATGCTACTACTGGTTGTGACACACCTCTCTCCTCCACCCCCTCCTCTTCTTCTTCCTCCATGGCCTCTTCCTGTGGTTTGTCCTATGAACCAGCGGTGCTCCGTAGCCGTTCACGGGGCTACGCAAGTACGCAGGCAAAAAGATGCCATGCCGTGCTTGCGCTGGTGTGTTTGGGGGACAGAAGCCACACTGGGGCAGAGGTCCTGTCTGCTCTGCAGGGCCAGGCCGAGAGGTGGTTGACGCCACGCCAGCTTAAGCCAGGAATGGTGGTTTGCGACAATGGCACCAACCTCCTCTCCGCCCTCCGACAGGGACAACTGACCCATGTGCCCTGTGTGGCTCACGTCCTTAACCTGGTGGTGCAGCGCTTCTTGGGCAGGTACCCGGGCTTACAGGATGTCCTGAGGCAGGCCAGGAAAGTCTGTGTGCATTTCCGCAGATCTTATAATGCCAGTGCTCGCCTGGCTGAGCTGCAAAAGGAGTTGAACCTGCCCAAGAACCGCCTTATATGTGACATGCCCACCAGGTGGAACTCAACGTTGGCCATGCTGCAGCGGCTGCACACGCAGCAGAGGGCCATCAATGAGTACCTGTGCGACTACGGCACCAGGACAGGGTCAGGGGAGCTTGGTTTTTTTTCTCCACGCCAGTGGGGCATGATCAGGGATGCATGCACTGTCCTGGCACCATTTGAGGAGGCCACGAGGATGGTGAGCAGTGACAGTGCATGCATCAGTGACACTGTACCTCTTGTCCACCTGTTGGAGCACACGCTGCGTGGAATAATGGACAGGGCACTTGAGGCAGAACAGAGGCAGGAAGAGGAGGACTTCCTTGCCTCTCAAGGCCCCCTTTACCCAGACAGTGTTCCTTCTGTCCCACCCATCGCACAGGAAGAGGAGGAGGAGGAGGAGGAGGAGGAGGAGGAGGAGGATTGTGTCAGCATGGAGGTGGAGGCTGGCACTCAGCATCATCAGCAGCAGTCTTTTAGGGATGATTTACAGTCCCAAGAAACCAGTGGACTTGTACGTGGCTGGGAGGAGGTGGCTGCGGATCATGTCGTCCTTAGTGACCCAGAGGACTCCGGAGCGAATGCCTCAGCAAACCTACGCTGCATGGCCTCCCTGATCCTGCAAAGTCTGCGGAAGGATCCTCGTATTCTTCGGATCAAGGAGAGGGACCATTACTGGCTGGCCACTCTCCTTGATCCACGGTACAAGGGTAAGGTTGCGGACCTTATGTTACCGTCGCAGAGGGAGCAGAGGATGAGACAACTCCGGGAGGCCTTGCAGAAAGGTCTGTGCAACGCGTTCCCAGAGACTGGGAGGTTGCAAACTCCTGGTCCTGGACAACGAGTTGCTGAGGCTTCGGCCAGTCAAAGAAGGAGCGGTGGGGAAGGTGGCCGTCTGACCGATGCGTTCAGACAATTCTTTAGTCCGCAGCCCCAAAGTATGATCGGTTCCAGCAACCATCGCCAGCGTCTGATAAACATGGTGCAGGAATATCTAGGGGCAAGGTCAGACTTGGACACCTTCCCCACCGAAAATCCTCTGGCTTACTGGGTCTTGAGGATGGATCACTGGCCAGAGCTTGCACAGTATGCAATTGAGCTACTGGCCTGTCCTGCATCCAGCGTTCTTTCGGAACGCACATTCAGTGCTGCTGGAGGATTTGTCACGGATCACAGGGTGCGCCTGTCCACCGACTCGGTTGATCGACTGACTTTCATCAAGATGAACCAGTCTTGGATCACCACCAGCTACCACACACCTGATGCTGATATAACAGACTAATTGATTTTAAAATGTCACATCCCTTCAAGACTGATGCTGATGCTGAGTGCCTGTGCTGTTATGTTGACTGGCTATCCTCCTCCTCCGAGTCCTCAATGGTACGATTGATGATGATAGCTTGGAAGATCATTTTTGTTTATGGGTGCCGCCACCAGTGCCTAACGCCCAATTTTTCAGCCCCTGTTTAACAGTGGCGTGTAATTACAATTTTTGAAGCAATACTTTGCAACAGGGCTCATTGCTGTGCTCCAAGTACAGTATCTGTGAGGAGTTGCAGTGTTGTGCCACCAGTGCCTAAGGCCCAATTTTTCAGCCCCTGTTTAACAGGGGCGTGTCATTACAATTTTTGAAGCAATACTTTGCAACAGGGCTCATTGCTGTGCTCCAAGTACAGTATCTGTGAAGGGTTGCAGTGTTGTGCCACCAGTGCCTAAGGCCCAATTTTTCAGCCCCTGTTCAACAGGGGCATGTAATTACAATTCTTGATCTAATAATTCACAGCAGGGCCCATTGCTGCACCCACCAAGAGTAACTGTCAGGGCTTACAGTGTTGTGGCACCAGCACCACCATCAAAGGCCCAATTTTTACTACCACTGTTCAACAATTATATGTAATTAAAATTCCTGATATAATAGTTGACAGCAGGGCGTTCCAGCACCAACCAAGAGTAACTGTGAGTGCTTACAGTGTTGTGCCAACACCAACAACTAAGGGGCCTATTTCTGCAGAGTATATACGGCAGGTCCCTACTTTCAAACATCCAACTTACAAACGACTCCTACTTGCAAACGCAAGAAGACAACAGGAAGTGAGAGGAAATCTACCACTAGGAAGGAAAATTCTCTCCTGTAAGAATAAATATGGGAGAAAGGTGTCTCCTCTGTACTGATGCTTTATCAGCAATCCTTGTTTCAAGAAAAACACCACATTTCAAAAACAGTTGTCATTAGGACGGAAAGTGAGGTGAAATGTTCTGAACAGGGGCACAGACAGCAAAACAAATGTTACAGGGGTGATAACCCTTACCTATGTTTTCCAAAAAGTTTAAAAATAGATTTTTGGTCTGGAGCTACACTTCAACAATGTACCTGTTCAAAATTACAAACAGATTCTACATAAGAACAAACCTACAGTCCCTGTCTTGTATGCACCGCCTGTATACGGCTGTTCAGAGTATATAGGGCCTTTTTTATTTTATGTGCGGGGTTCCCCTTAATATCCATACAAGACCCAAAGGGGCTGGTAATGGGCTGGGGTAGGGGGGGGGGTCATGGGGTAGCTATGCCATTTTTCTTAAAGATTTTCATCCATATTACCGGGACCAGACATTACATTAAAGCCGCAAGCAGTTTTAAATGGCTTTTTTTTCCTTTAGAAGTGTCATTTTGTGCAGGGACAGTTCTAAACACGGGAAACACGTGGCACTTCACAGGCATACTTTAGACACCCCCCAGGTACGATATTTAAAGGAATATTTGACTTTTTTTTTTTCACTTTATGCATCATTAAAATGACTGCTCCCGGAAAACGACCGTTTTTAAAACTTATTTTTGCATTGATACATGTCCCCTGGTGCAGAACCCGGGTTCCCAACCCCTTTTTAGGACAATAACATGCATAATAGTTGTTATAATTAGCACTTTAGAATTCGAACGTTCGCATCCATTGTATTTAATAGGGTTCTAATGTTCGTTCGAACTTTCGGTCCGTTCGCGGGTTCTGGTGCGAACCGAACCCGGGGGTGTTCGGCTCATCACTACTCCTGATGACAGGGAGCAGTAGATCACTGTCCTGTCACTAGGCAGAACAGGGAAATGCCTTGTTTACATAGGCATCTCCACGTTCTGCCTCTCCGTGAGACGATCTCGGGCACCCGGCGGACATCGAGTCCGTGGGACCCGCAGGCACGCTCACGGAGCATGCTGCAACATACAGGTACATTGCTTTGCGCAGCCGTGCCATTCTGCCGACATATATGTACAGGCGGCGATCGGCAAGTGGTTAAGTAATACATTCTGTGAATGTACTGTGAATTAAAAACATAAAGGTGTAGCGCTAAGCATATAAAGAGTGCACTAGATAGTGAGTAAACACAGTGCATAAATTTTCACTCAAGATCCACAGTTTTTCACTCAAGATTCACTTTTTGGGAGTACTATCACTTTAACGGGATTTTTCATTGAACTTTACATTTTCAATTGGAATATAGCAGAGACTATTTTGGTTCATATCTCTCACAGATCTTTTTATTATTAGTTTGTATATTTTGCATCTATTTATCATTGTTTGGCACTGTGTTTACTCACTATCTAGTGCACTTTATATGCTTATGCTGCGTACACACGATCGAGTTTCTCGGCGGTGAAAACACTGCCGTGAAACCCGACGGGAAAAACGAGGATCGGCTTGGTCCCCTTTTCCCCGTGTACACACGGCCGTTTTTCACGACAGGTTTTCTCTTGGTCGAGAAAACCGGCCGTGTGTAGACTCCCTAGCAGTGTTTCCCTATGGGAAAACTGCCGAGGAAAAAAACGGCGCGATTCGCAACGAGAAAAATTTAGTGCATGTTCTAAATTTTCTCGTCGTGATTCTCTGCGGTTTTCTCGTCGGGAAAACTGCTGGAGAGCCTACACACGGCCGTTTTTCTCGTCCAAGAGAAAACGTGACAGTTTTCCCGACGGGAAAACTGATCGTGTGTACGCAGCATTAGCACTACACCTTTATTTTTTTATTTGTTTTCACCATTTGTCCATTGGTTGTGTTAGCTGCTTAACATAGGGCAGCGCGGAATTATTTTTATAATGTACTGTGAATTAGGCTTTCCTCATGGGTTGTTATATTTTTTTTTCAGATTGTTGCTTATCATTTATTCTTTCCTTGCACATCCTGTAAATTGCTCAGTGACTGATCACGGCCGGACACCCTGCATTCCTTGAGCACATCCAATTCCAGAAGAGTAGCAAACAGGAATAATATTCAAGGCTTCCATTTTCTGAATTTGATTCAATGCCATTTTGCCTCTCAGCTACTGGAAAACCTGGTAAATGTTCTATTATCCCATTATGATCTCACTGGAGAATCTCCCCAGTGGAGGAAACCCCTGCAAATTAGGGTTAGCCCATAATTAGAAGCACATTGGCCGCCTCTGACTCATCGGCCTCTTCTCTGGGTCTGGATGCTTAAGGGGACGACAGTGTCGGGCAGTTCCTACTCAGTATAGCTTAGATACATGGATTCATAGGTGTGCGCAGCCTATTGCATTAGGGTGTGCACCCCAAAGCTCAAACACACACATATACTGTGTATATATATATATAGCAGCAGGGCAATGGACAGTGTCAGTAGAGGAGCAGTGCGCACGCCTATGCATGGATTGATGCAGGGGATATATGTGGTGCCAGTGCGAGTGTGGCCAGATTTTTAATCTATGCAGGTTTCGAATTTCCTGCTCGTTCCCAAATTGTTTTACCAATTTTCCCATAATTTTTTTTTAACAGTACACACAATGCTGCCATAAAAAGCCAGCTATGAAACAAAAAGGTCTGATTATGTACTATAAAGGGGAGCAGTCCTTTAAGGCTTGATTCACACAAATGCGTTTTTTGATGCTTTTTGCCTTTTGCAGAAATGCAGGGAATCTTTTTAACATGGGTTCCTATAGAACACGTTCACATAAATGCATTTTTGGAAAGGGTAGGGGACTTTTTTCCTGAAAAATGCAGCATTTTGCATGTAACAGACTTCAATGGACCTGCATCCAAATGCAAGCACTGTGTTTTTACAGCGATTTTACCGCAATTTTGCCACGATTTGCGTTTTGCAATTGAATATTTTTTTATGACATTCACTGTATATAGCTGGTTGCTAAGGAGCTGGCCAGGAAGCTGGTCACCACATCATTAAAGTGGTTGTAAATCAACTCTTGCAACTTGCACCTACAGGTAAGCCTAGATTAAGGCTTACCTGTAGGTGTTTGCAATATCTCCTAAACCTACAAGGTTTATGAGATATTTGTCAAAAAGAGTACACATCGGCACAGGCGCACTGTAAATGCCGGTTTTATGAATGATAACGCCGGCTTTTACGGCTCCCGCGTGCATGCGCGGAGTGACGTCATCGCCGCTCCGGCCAATCAGCGCCGGAGCGGCGATACCCGGAAGTAACCTCCGGGAGAGATGGCTGCGGCTGCAGGGGGAGACGAGGACGGATTCGGGGGCTTCAATCTAAGGTAAGTAATGCTAGTCATATTAGCTCATTATGCCTTTGTCTTGCAGGTTTTTTTTTTAAATGGGTTTACAACCACTTTAACAACCGATGAGTCAACAGCTAGTAACGGGGTTCCCCGCTGACAGCTGAATGTAAAAAAAAATAATTGTCGGCTAAAAAAAAATCACGAGAAACAGTGTGGGGTCCCCTCCAAAGACCATACCAGACCCTTCAGTCTGGTATGGATTAGGATGGAACACCCCCACGCCAACTTTAAAAAAAGCAACCAGCTATATACTTTAGATCGCTTCTATCCTACTTACATTCCTTGTAATCCGTTGCTGTCTATGATGTCACCCGCACATTTACTTCTATGACGCCACCCGCATAATGTCCCATGTTTATGGCACGCTTCTTGGCTATGCCAGACAGGGTTGCCCTAATAATCACAACAAAAACGAGGCTTGGTTACAAACTCACTGTGCATGCATGGGATTACGGCAGGGAGAAACAGATAGGGCGGAAGCCTAAATCGCTGTGGACACGCTTTAGTAGTACTCAGCCTGGTGCTGGCTTTGGACGAGGAGGAACAAATTACAAACTGCACCAAATACAAGTAAGAGACATCACAAGGGGTCACTAATTGGGCAGCATGTAATAGAAAGCATGAACATACTGGCTGCATTGATAAGGAGCGCATAGGGACAGAGTTTACTACTGCTTTAAGTATACAGGGCATCCGGGGCGGGGGCAGGGTAGTTTATGTCCAGTCGGGGGAAGTCAGGCAGGAAAGATATGTGCACTTTATGTGAAAAGGGTCCCTTCCTTATGAGTCCATTCCCACTTGTGCACGTTTGTTAATGAATTGCACTGAATCTCCCTATTGGTCAATGGGTTTATCGACTGTATTGGCTCCTGTCTAAATCGGCCCTAGTATGCGTACGTATGAATGTTAGATTGTAAGCTCCTCAAGGGCAGGGATTGATATGATTATCCACTTAAGCCCCGGACCATTTGGTAGCTAAAGGACCAGAGGTGAATTCAGAATTTTGCACTGCGCTGCTTTAACTGTAAATTGTGCGGACATGCAATGTTGTACCCAAACTAAATTTGCGTCCTTTTCTTCCCACAAATAGAGCTTTCTTTTAATGGTATTTGATTGCCTCTGCGATTTTTATTTTTTGCGATATAAATGGAAAAAGACCGAAAATTTTGAAAAAAAATGATATTTTCTAATTTTTGTTATAAGAAAAATCGAATAAACTCAATTGTAGTCATACATTTAGGCCAAAATGTATTCAGCCACATGTTTTTAGTAAAAAAAATGTCAATAAGCGTATATTTATTGGTTTGCGCAAAAGTTATAGAGTTTACAAACTAGGGTACATTTTCTGAAATTTACACAGCTTTAAATTTATGACTGCCTATCTAATTTCTTGAGGTGCTAAAATGACAGGGCAGTACAAAAACCCCCCAAATGACCCCATTTTGGAAAGTAGACACCCCAAGGAAATTGCTGAGAGGCATGTTGAGCCCATTGAATTTTTTTTTTTTTGTCCCAAGTGATTGAATAATGACTAAAAAAAAAAAAATTACAAAAAGTTGTCACTAAATGATATATTGCGCACACATGCCATGGTTATATGTGGAATTTCACCCCAAAATACATTTTGCTGCTTCTCCTGAGTACGGGGATACCACATGTGTGGGACTTTTTGGGAGCCTAGCCGCGTACGGGACCCCGAAAACCAATCACCGCCTTCAGGATTTCTAAGGGCGCAAATTTTTGATTTCACTCCTCACTACCTATCACAGTTTCGAAGGCCATAAAATGCCAAAATAGCACAAAACCCCCCCAAATGACCCCATTTTAGAAAGTAGACACCCCAAGGAAATTGCTGAGAGGCCTGTTGAGCCCATTGAATATATTTTTTTTGTCCCAAGTGATTGAATAATGACAAAAAAAAAAAAAATACAAAAAGTTGTCACTAAATGATATATTGCTCACACATGCCATGGTTATATGTGGAATTACACCCCAAAATACATTTTTCTGCTTCTCCTGAGTACGGGGATACCACATGTGTGGGACTTTTTAGGAGCCTAGCCACGTACGGGACCCCGAAAACCAAGCACCGCCTTCAGGATTTCTAGGCACAAATTTTTGATTTCACTCCTCACTACCTATCACAGTTTCGAAGGCCATAAAATGCCAAAATCGCACAAAACCCCCCCAAATGACCCCATTTTGGAATATAGACACCCCAAGCTATTTGCTGAGAGGCATGGCGAGTATTTTACAGCTCTCATTTGTTTTTGAAAATGAAGAAAGAAAATATATATATATATATATTTTTTTTTTCAATTTTCAAAACTTTGTGACAAAAAGCGAGATCTGCAAAATACTCACAATACCTCTCAGCAAATAGCTTGGGGTGTCTACTTTCCAAAATGGGGTCATTTGGGGGGGTTTTGTGCTATCTGGGCATTCCATGGCCTCCGAAACTGTGATAGGCAGTGAGAAGTGAAATCAAAAATTTACACCCTTAGAAAGCCTGAAGGCGGTGCTTGGTTTTTGGGGTCCCGTACGTGGCTAGGCTCCCAAAAAGTCTCACACATGTGGTATCCCCGTACTCAGGAGAAGCAACAGAATGTATTTTGGGGTGTAATTCCACATATGCCCATGGCATGTTTGAGCAATATATCATTTAGTGACAACTTTGTGCAAAAAAAAAAAAAAAAAAAAAATTGTCGTTTTTCCGCAACTTGTGTCAACATATAAAATATTCCATGGACTCGACATGCCTCTCAGTATATAGCTTGGGGTGTCTACTTTCCAAAATGGGGTCATTTGGGGGGGTTTTGAACTGTTCTGGCATTTTATACACAACATTAGGAAGCTTACATCCACTCTTCTAACCACTTGAAGACAAAGCCCTTTTTGACACTTTTTGTTTACATGAAAACATTTTTATTTTTGCAAGAAAATTATGTTGAACCCCCAAACATTATATATATTTTTAAAGCAAAGGCCCTACAGATTAAAATGGTGGGTGTTGCATTTTTTTTTCTACACAGTATTTGCGCAGCGATTTTTCAAACGCATTTTTTGGGTTAAAAAATACACTTTTTTTAATTTTAATGCACTAAAACACACTATATTGCCCAAATGTTTGATGAAATAAAAAAGATGATCTTAGGCCGAGTACATAGATACCAAACACGACATGCTTTAAAATTTCACACAAACGCGCATTGGCGACAAACTACATACATTTTTAAAAGCCTTTAAAAGCCTTTACAGGTTACCCCAGTAGATTTACAGAGGAGGTCTACTGCTAAAATTACTGCCCTCGATCTGACCTTCGCGGTGATACCTCACATGCATGGTGCAATTGCTGTTTACATATGACGCCAGACCAACACTTGCGTTCGCCATTGGGCAAGAGCAGGGCAGGACAGGGGTGCTTTTTTTTTTTTTCTTTTTTTTTTTATTATTAATTTTGCTTTTTTATTTTATTTTTAAATTGTTCCTTCCAAGTATTTTTTTTTTTTTATCATTTTTATTGTTATCTCAGCGAATGTAAATATCCCCTATGATAGCAATAGGTAGTGACAGGTACTCTTTTTCTGAAAAAACTGGGGTCTTCTAGACCCTAGATTTTTCCTCTGCCCTCAAAGCATCTGACCACACCAAGATCGGTGTGATAAAATGCTTTCCCAATTTCCCAATGGCGCTTTTTATATCCGGGGGGGCATTCCCTCCCACTGCTTGTAAAAGCAGTCCAGAGGCTAATTAGCCGCTAGGATTGCTTTTACATGAAAGCCGGCCGCAGGCTGAAAAGAATGATACCAAGATGATACCTAAACCCGCAGGCATCATTCTGGTATAAACATTCAAAGTCCAGCAACATACCAGTACGTTGCTGGTCCTTGTTGGACATGTATTGTAATCTTTTTATTTCATGCAGCCAGGTGGCTGAACGAAAAAAGAGATTGATCGGTGGGTATGCCCACCATTAGAATACCGCCCTTCATCCACCCACTTCCAATGATGGGCATACACGCACCATTTATATATGCCGAAGCATGGGGGCATCCTCCCGCAAAAAAGTTATGCCGCACACACATGGTCGGACTTTTCCACGGGCAAGCCTCCGTCGGAATTTCGACCGTATGTACGCGGCATTAGGAGCAAAATCGCTCCTCCGCCCCTGCTGCCCCAATGCTTCGGCATATTTGCTTTTTTTTTTAACTGTGGTGGTGAAATCACCTCCTACAGCACTGGAGTCGCAGGGATCAGGCCTGTCTCTGCGAACGCTGCAGTTATGTGTGTTTTTGTTTTGTAAGTGACAGTGATCGATCGATACTGCACTTGGGTGGCCTGGGCTGGACGGAGGGGCAAAACGCAGGTGCCAGCAGGTATCTGGGCTGATCCTGTTAACACTGCGTTTTTGGGAACCCTAAACTGCTGGGGACGCTAGTATAGATCTGATCAGATCAGATATTGATCTGTTCAGATACTATACCACTAAGGGGGGTGTATGCTTCACGCGTGGGTGTTAGCATTACTGGCACTAACCTGACGCTGCCTGGGGTGTGACTCAGACCCTCTCTGACGCTAAAACCTAATTGATATCACCCGCCGGGCGATCAGGGGGTTAAACCTTTATTGGGCTATATACACGGCGGGTGCCCTGACACTATAAAAAGCAAACTAACTAACCAGCGTCACCCGTAACACTTATATGGTGATCACTGGTGAAAGGGTTAACTAGGGGCAATCAGGGGGTTAAAACCTTTATTAGATAATATATGGGGGTACCTGACGCTATAAAAACCTGCGGCGAACCTAAAAAAAATTACCAGCTACCGATCTGCATCACCGACACTAAGACAGCGTTTAGAAAAACGATCGCTTAGTGACAGTGGTGATGGGGGTGAAAGGGTTACCTGGGGGGCGATCAAGGGGGTTAAACCTTTATTAGATAATATATTGGGGTACCTGACGCTATAAAAACATGCGGCGAACCTAAAAAAAATTACTGGCTACCGATCTGCATCACCGACACTAAGACAGCGTTTAGAAAAACGATTGCTTAGCGACAGTGGTGATAGGGGGTGAAAGGGTTACCTGGGGGGCGATCAAGGGGGTTAAACCTTTATTAGATAATATATTGGGGTACCTGACGCTATAAAAACCTGCGGCGAACCTAAAAAAAATTACCAGCTACCGATCTGCATCACCGACACTAAGACAGCGTTTAGAAAAACGATCGCTTAGTGACAGTGGTGATGGGGGTGAAAGGGTTACCTGGGGGGTGATCAAGGGGGTTAAACCTTTATTAGATAATATATTGGGGTACCTGACGCTATAAAAACATGCGGCGAACCTAAAAAAAATTACTGGCTACCGATCTGCATCACCGACACTAAGACAGCGTTTAGAAAAACAATTGCTTAGCGACAGTGGTGATAGGGGGTGAAAGGGTTACCTGGGGGGCGATCAAGGGGGTTAAACCTTTATTAGATAATATATTGGGGTACCTGACGCTATAAAAACCTGCGGCGAACCTAAAAAAAATTACCGGCTACCGATCTGCATCACAGACACTAAGACAGCGTTTAGAAAAACGATCGCTTAGTGACAGTGGTGATAGGGGGTGAAAGGGTTACCTGGGGGGCGATCAAGGGGGTTAAACCTTTATTAGATAATATATTGGGGTACCTGACGCGATAAAAACATGCGGCGAACCTAAAAAAAATTACTGTCTGCCGATCGGCATCACTGACGCTAAGACAGCGATCAGAAAAATGATCGCTTAGTGACAGTGGTGATAGGGGGTGAAAGGGTTATCTGGGGGGTGATCAGGGGGTTAAACCTTTATTAGGGGGGGTTAGGGGGCTACACTGGACCTAAGACTAAACTTTGGTGACACTTTTACAGTCACAAATGTCACTGATTGCAGTGATCACTAAATAAATGGTCACTGCAATCAGTGACACTGTGACTGGGGGGGTGATCTGGGGGGGTGATCTGGGATGTCTGGGGGGGCCTGGGGGGGGGCGATTTATGTCCCTATGTGTCCTGGTGTCAGTGTAGTGTTGTGTGCACTGACCTGATGTCTTCTCTTGTACGGCGCTCGGTATATGTGAGCGCCGCACCAGAGATGACATCACTTCCTCCTGCTCCCTCTGTCTGACACAGACAGAGGGGGCATTTCCATTCGCCGGGAGCGATCGCGAGGGGGTGGCCAGAAACGAATGGCTGCCCCCTCATCCCGGAACGCTCCCGGACACTTAGCCACCGCTCACTGTACAGAAGGGGGGTCCGATTGGACCCCCCAACTGTACAAAGGCAATCACGTACACTCTACGTGATTGTGCCTGTCGGTGCCATTCTGCCGACGTATATATACAGTGAGCGGTCGTTAAGTGGTTATACAATATATGTACAGGCAGTCCCCAAGTTCCAGACATCTGACTTACATACAACTCAAACGGATGTAGCGTGATGTCACACAGGTCCTGGAGACCGCCAGGCGGCCATCTTGCTGCTCAGCGCATCCTACCACCTACTGTCTGGCAGAGCTGTCAGCTATCCCACATTACTGCATGGCCAGACAACCCTTCCTTATGCTATCCAAAATGAAAAATATTTTTTTGGCTGGATTTACACCTAAAAAATGTACCTGTTCCTATTTACATACAAATCAAACTTCAGAACAATCTTAGTACAGAACCTACCTTGTTTGTGACCCAAGGCCTGCCTGTAAATAAATAAATATTATATTAGGGTTGCACCGATACCACTTTTTTTAAGACCGAGTACAAGTACCGATATTTTTTTCAAGTACTCGCCGATATTGATTACTGATAAAAAAAAATTAATGTCATGTGACAGTTTTCAAAGCACAATACATGCAAATGATATTTTCTTATGCAGCACTGATTGGTGGCACCGATGAGGCGGCAATGATGGGCACTGATGAGGCGGCACTAATATGCGGCACTGTAAGGCAGCACTGATGGGCACTGATAGGTGGCACTGATAGGCAGCACTGATGGGCACTGATAGGTGGCACTGGTGAGGCGGCACTAATGAGGAGGCACTAATATGCGGCACTGATAGGCAGCACTGATAGGCAGCACTGATGGGCACTGATGAGGCGGCACTAATGAGGAGGCACTAATATGCAGCACTGATAGGCATGACTGTGCTCTGGGCGCTGTTCTCCGTCCTTGGAGGGTTCCCCCTTCTCAACCCGGGGGAGACATCATGCCTGTCACCCCCATCTTCCCTGGCGGACACCGGGCCTGGCCTTGGGGCTGTGTAGTGAGTATCCCAGTTTGTCCCCGCCTTGTTGGGACACAGTCTCTCTGTCCTCCCTTATTCTAAGGGCATCATCATTAATCCTTGTCCATTTCCTTTCCAGTATATTACGTTACAACACTCCTGATGAATGGCTGCAATGCCAGGAAACGCGTTGAGTGCCACTAGATGCCCTAAGTTACCTGTCCCTACAATGTTTTTTAACCCATTTATCTTATTATGTACAGTTATTATGTCGAATTCCTATTTGTATTGCATGCTATGTAGCAGCATATTTAGTGTAAGTCATGTGACTACCTATCTATTTGATACAATATTTTTCTACAATGTAACAATAAATCATGTACTGTAAATTTTATGTTTCTGTCTATATCTGACATGGCGGTTGCCTCACTTAAAGTCCCACAGCTCTCCTTTTCTACTGATAGGCAGCACTGATGGGCACTGATGGGCAGCACTGATGGGTACTGATAGGTGGCACTGACTGATGGGCACTGATAAATGGCACTGATAGGCAATAATAGGTGGCACTGATGGATGGTACTGATGGCAACTGAAAGGCAGCACTTGCTAAAATGACTCTGAAATTCAAGACGTAGCTGGGTGTAGTAAGATGTCCGAATGGGTTGTTGTAATTGGTACAAGAATCTGATGGGCTCTATAACAATCTGATCTGTAATTTTGTAATTCTGTAAATCTTGCAAAACGGAGTTACGCTATGGTCTGCCCTTCTATTTATTCTATGATTGGGGGCTTATGATCTGGATGGATGAGGGGACAGCTTGATCCGAGAATGGTTGCCCAATAAGGAAGGACCACTGCTCAGGAACTAAAGGCCGCGGCTGGGTTACAGTCGAATGCCCTAACCCGCTTGCCTTCCGGTAAGCTGCTTCCCTATTTTGGTGGTGGAACCTCACAAAGCGATTTGAGAAGTCACTGTGGTGTCGCATTCTGTTGGTTTTAACATATGATTTGTGGACATTTACAGACCATATTTGGTGCAACACCTGCCGGACTCTCTATCTTACTGATAGTCAGTTCCAATACCCCCCCCCCCATTGCTGGAGGGGGTTTGGGAAAATTCTGATTGGGTTAGCGCAGTTTTTCTTTTTAATTTGTTCTTTGGTGCTTTCACACTATTACTGCTGCCTGTTTTTAATAATTTAATATTTTATACTTGTTTATGCTAGCGCAGTTTTCTTCCCCTTATATGATCTGTAATTGTCATTGGTGTGCGCTCCTGCCCAGCCCGCTTGCGCATTCGTCCAAATCTGCTGGTTGTTCTATCAGAATACCACTACCTGTCACATCATAAAGTGTGTGGAACCCTTCGCACTGTGGAATGCATGGTGGAATGCGGAAATCTGATAGAACAACGGCACACCGACTCCCTCTTTCTTCTCTCCGCCCACTTCCGGGAGGTATCGGATTAAACATCATAGACAGTTTTTATTGCCTGTCCATTATAATGCATGTGCTTCTACTATGAAGGCTCTCAAAATTTAGAGTTAGGGGTGCAGAAAATACTGGGGTGTCGTGAAGTGGCTCTGCAGCTTACGCATGTATTTGCAAATGTGTGCTAATGAAACCCCTGTTTTTAACGTATACTGATAGACAGCATAATTTGATTGATTGCAGGCTAGTCGGTAAGTTGAGCTGGGAATTTTCTTTGGTTTTGTCTTTATTGCCCAGGTTTGTGAGCAACTTACATTCCTTATATATACATTTTATAGGCCTGAGCTGTAAGATTGGGCCAGAGACTGAGGAGCAATAAGGCAGAGCTGATGCTGTGGCAGTAAACGAATAAAGGGTAGGGGGAGGGGATTTCTGCCGATTTGTAGAAACGCCAAGAACCTGTGCATTACCTGGGTATGAAATTTAGGGGTTCCATCGGGAATTGACTGGATGATAAACATGGGTACCTTCAGACAACGTTGGTTTGTGGGACATGACAGGTTCACTTTATGGAGCTCAAATATTAGACAACGCTCACCCCACTTTAGAATAGATATACGGTACATGTTAATTATTGATCACTATCGCTTCTCTAGGATAATAGTAGCATACAGAGGAACTTGTCATGGACTAGAGCAACATTCCCCAACCAGGGTGCCAAGTGGGTTCCCCCGGGGTGCCACAAACATGGGACATATTTTGCCCTGGAACAGAGACATGCATTGCCATGGTGTGGGGCTGGCTGGCTGGCAGCACACTAATAGCCAATGAAGCCTAATAGCACTGTCTGTGTTGATGGGGAATTGTGCAAATTTCATTCCTGCAACCCATGGTTACAGGAAAGAAATTTGCACCATCTATGGCCAGCCTAAGACCCTACATTATCTAGTTTTTGGACTACAACTTGCATAGCCAGCTTGTTGGCTAAACAAAAAAAATTTGACCAACTACACAATCCAATTGACAAATCTTCCACTGTGCCTACTGTATTTTGACAGGTGGCCCTGCTAGCTTTCAAAATACTCAAATAGAGGCTGCATCTGATTGGAGGCTGCCACTGTTCGGAAGACAATTTTCCCCCTGGCTTTTCAATCAAGGGTTGTCAGATGGGAGGCAAGCAGAAGACCCACTCTCTGAGCAAATGCCTGCCTCTTCATCGGTAGGGCTGGTGTACTGCCGAGCATTGCCCCCCCAGCGGATTCTGCCCACTCTGTACTGCGCAGGCGCGGCGCTTTTTCCGAAAATAGCCGAACATGTAGAGCTGAGAGTCAGCTCTACATGGCGCCTGCGCACACCAAATTGTGCTACACTGCTGACATCCAGGCTCTTTCTTTACCATCCCCGTGGACATGGAGGATGTTAAAAAAAGAGCCAGGAGGCCGAGCGAGCGTAGCGAGCCGTCCGAGCGAAGCGAGGACGTGAGGCCGACTGGCCACTTACATCTAGGTCCACGCAGGCGCCGTGTAGAGCCGACTCTCAGCTCTACACGTTCGGCTATTTTCGGAAGCTCATTGACGTTCGTACTGCGCAAGCGCCGCGCCTGCGCAGTACAGTTGGGGGCAGAATCCGCCGGGGGGACGTTTGTCGGCAGATCACCGGCCATACACGCTTCAATTGAACCATTAATGGGCAGGCTAAATATACATAGTTGATCAATCAACTTGGGTACAACCAGCCTGCCGGATTCTCTTGCGATTATCACTAGCAGCAGCTATAGCCGCTAGGGATATTCACTGCCTTCTCCTGGTTGGGATGGCTTTACCCGCTTTTCCCCGCCGGGAGCAGACAATGGCTCAGTAGGAGGGATTTTCCTGTTAGCACGGTCTGTGTTGATGGGGAAATCAAATTTCTTTCCTGCAACCCATGATTGCAGGAAAGAAATTTGCATTGTGTATGGCCTGCCTAACCAGCAAACATTTAAAAATGGTATGGCCAGCTTTACTTTAGGCAAGTTTTGATTTTGCACACTATCAACAAATGGCCACTGCCCACATCTATAACTGGCCTTTGCAGCAAGGAGAACATGGAAGGGCAACGTGTGTAAAACAAAACCAAAGAAAATTCCCAGCTCAACTTACCGACCAGCCTGCAACCAACTGAATTATCCTGTCTAATGCCTCGTACACACGGTCGGACTTCAAACAAACTTTTCCATGGATTTTTGTCCGAAGGGAGTTGGCCGGGCACACCCATAGCATACACACGCTCGGACTTTTCTGCAAACTTTCCCAACATCACATGGTTTTTCTGCTCTTTACCGACACCCTTTGGTCAACTTCTGCTATTGTACGTTGATTTTAACATTGGTTCTAGGCATGCGTATTTGTACCTCGGACAAAAGTCCAATGCATTTCTGTACACACGATAGGACTTTGTACCATTGGACTTTTGTTGCCGAAAAGTTCGTCCGTTTGCAGAGCGAACTTTTGTCTGATGAAAACCGAAAAAGTTTGTCCGATGGAGCGTACACACGGTCGGATTTTTTGAAAAACGTGCTCATTTTGAAGTTTGTTGGCAAAAAGTCAGACCGTGTGTACGGGGCCCTAACAGTATGTGTTAAAAACAGGGGCTTAATTTGCACACATTTCCCCAAAAATGCGTAAACTGCAGAGCCACTTCACCAAATATGAGAAGAGCATCAGATTGCATGAATTGCAGATTACCTGCTGATCACCAAAAAAAAAAAAAAAAAACGAATTCCATGTATTGCTAGCCTTGTATGCAGTGAAATAGAAGTTTCACAATCTACCAATTCAGAATGACACTATCCATACATATCTTTTAGAAACTGATCGTGATTAAAAGGCTATGCTTTCATCCAAAAAAAAAAACACCCACACGTGTGAGCAGTCCAAGCATGGGATCCAAAAATCCAATCAATTTCAACTAAAGCTAGCCTAAAGCCTCATACACACTATCAGATTTCCATCGGACAAATCCGTGGAATTTTGTGCGAAGGGCGTTGGCCGTGAACATGTTCTGCATACAGACAGCAAAACTTTGTCAGCCAACAAATACGAAACTACGTGTTTTTTCAGCTCTTTAGCGCCACCCTTTGGGCAATTTCTGCTAAAGTTGTGCTATGGTTAGCATTGCTTCTGAGCATGCGTGTTTGTACTTTGGATTTTTTTTTCCGACGGACTTGTGTACACACAATCGTATAATCCGACATCACACATTTGTTGTCGGACAATTTTAAAGCATGCTATAAAACATTTGTTGTCGGAAAATCCGACAACAATTGTCCGATTGTTCCGATTTTCCGACAAAACCCTGCCATCACACATTTGTGGTCGGAAAATCCGATCGTGTGTACGAGGCTATACAATGATTGGCCAGTCTGGCGGAGATCAGCCACATTTTGATCAGTGTGTGGGCAGAAGTTAGTTGTTTAACCACTTCCCGCCCAGTCAATAGCAAATTGACGTCCGGGAAGTGGTTCTGTTATCCACACTGGACGTCATATGACGTCCTGCGGGATAACAGCCGCCGCGCGCCCGGGGGGGCGTGCATCGCGGCGAGTCAGTCTGACACACCGCTACACTGATCTCGGTAAAAAGCCTCCGTCAGAGGCTTTTTACCATGTGATCAGCTGTGTCGAATCACGGCTGATCAGGAAGTAAACAGGAAGAGCCATTGATCGGCTCTTCCTCACTCGCGTCTGACAGACGCGAGTAGAGGAGAGCCGATCGGCAGCTCTCCTGACAGGGGGGGTTCACGCTGATTGTTTATCAGCGCAGCCCCCCCCTCGGAAACGCACACTGGACCACCAGGGAAGCCCCCAAGGACCACCAGGGAAGCCCTAAGCATGTGGATGGCCCCCATGGCCACCCACATGTAGTAAAAAAAAAATATATGTAAAAAAAAACATTAAAAAATATGCCAATCAGTGCCCACACATGGGCACTGACTGGCACGATCATGCCAAGAAAATAATGTGTGGTGGCTGGCATTGCTAGGCAGCAGTGTCACCAGTGCCACCTACTAGTGTCCATCAGTGCCACCTATCAGTGCCCATCCGTGCCCATCTGTGCCCATAAGTGCCCACCTATCAGTGCCCGTCCGTGCCACCTATCAGTGCCACCCATAAGTGCCCATCAGTGCCACCTAAAAGTGCCCATTAGTGCCGCCTATGAGTGCCCATCAGTGCCGCCTATGAGTGCCAATCAGTGCCACCTATGAGTGCCAATCAGTGCCACCTATGAGTGCCCATCAGTGCCACCTATGAGTGCCCATCAGTGCAG